>JAPPVO010000019.1:32265710-32348454 GCA_030407325.1 Camellia japonica
CTCTCTCTCTCTCTCTCTCTCTCTCTCTGTCTCCCTTCCTCTGTTTCCCCCTTTTCTGATTGTGGCTTTAGGGTTTTATATGCTTGATTTATACTTGATTCAGTTGGTTTATATGTTTGATTCAGTTGATTTATTCTTTCAATCTCTCTCTCAGCCGAACCCATTTCAATACATCATTGTCTTGGTTTATATGCTTATATATGATGTGTGTAAAAATGCCTTACTGTTGAATTTGATTTTCGTGTGGTTTTGATTTGTTTCAGCCTCGGCTGTGAGCTTTCTCATGGACAGTGCCCTCACAACAAATTGGTACTTCTGCAACCATCTCTCTCTCTCTCTCTCTCTCTCTCTATATATATATATATATATATATATATTTAAAATTTGTTTGGCTGCTGAGAAAATGTAGGAAAATGAGTGAAAACAGAATTCTTTGGTGAGTAAAAATAATAGAAATCATTGTTTGGCTGACTGAAGAGGTGAGAAATGGTGAGAAGAAGAACTCTATTTAAATTCGATTTTTGTTTCTCACCAAATATTGGTGAGATTTGGCGAGAAACCAAAGTTGCTTTATAATTTGTTTTTTTTTTTCCTTCAAAATACCTAATTTTTCCATCTAAATACAAAAATTTAATATAAAATTACACATGGTGAGAAAGAGTTCTTTTTTTTTCCCCTCCTGACCTAGATGAGAAATCATGTTCTTGTTTTTTTTTTTTTCTCATCTAATTTACCAAAGGGACAGTATATAGTTTAGGTTGTTTTTTGTGACCTGGGAGCTGTCAATCAATTTAAAATTTTCGGAGTTTTAATGTTTTGTTTAATGAATATGATTACAAATGCCTTATGTGGTGGAAGAGAGTGACGAGGATTTGGAGGACAATGAGGAGGAGCCTCAACCACATGGAACTGCTGAAGAGGAGGAAGAAAGTGAGATAGTTGAATCTGATCTCGAGTTTAAAGGTGAAACTGTGGAACCTGACAATGATCTGCCACAGAAGGTGTGTCTGCGCCGTTGCTCTTATTAAGCAAGCTGATTTTGGATTTTGATATATCTTTAACATTGAATTTTGTAGATGGGAGACCCTTCTGTCGAGGTCACAGAAGAAAACTGGGATGCTGCCCAGGATGCAAAGGCAAAGGCCATGGAAGCAATTTCTGAAGGTATTTTAATTTTATTACATACAGACAGACACCTATAATGTATGCATGGAAAAGCATGTTTGCAAAATCTGATGGCTTTGTGGTTAATCAGGTAAGCCCGAGGAAGCATTGAGCATCTCACGCAGGCGATTTTTCTCAACCCAACCTCAGAAATTATGTATGCAACTAGAGGTAAAGTGTTTGTCAGTAATGGTGCTTTCTTCCACTCATTCCTTCGTATCTCTTTCTATGTTTTGTGTTTATGTTCTTATATTTGATGTAGAAAATTTTCTTTATTTCTTACAGCTAGTGTGTATATAAAATGAAGAAACCCAATGCTGCTATCCGAGATGCCAATGCTGCTCTGGAGGTTTTTTTTGTTTTCCTCACTTAGCAGAATAGTATAGTTTCTTGATTGTAATTTAGAAATATACTGGACACGTCATGAATGCATCTGCAATTTCATCCTCATTACATTCGGTATGCTCACATTTGTTGCATTCGTGTCATCCTTATTATCATCCTGTATGGTCGATCAAATTTATATAGTCAATTTTAAATTATACTTTACTTATGTATGAGTCCTGAGGATGGTTAGAATGTGATGTTTTTTTGTGATGATGGGTTTTGCATTTCCTTGAATGCTTATTACAGATTAATCCAAATTCGGCTAAAGGGTACAAATCCCGTGGAGTGCTGCTGCTGCTGCTGTTAGTTGCTAGTTGCTAGTTGCTGCTGCAGAAATGGAGTGTTGCTAGCTGCTGCTAGCTGCTAGATATGGAAAGCTCTGCCTTGTGCTGTTCTTTGGATCAATTTGGATGAAGACAGAGGTGGCAATATGGATGAAGACTCTCTTCCTGGGCAGGTTCTACTCTGTGCATAACTTTGTGGCAAATCTACAGCAGGTAAGGAAGTCCATTGGGTTAGGTAGATGAGTTTGAGTTGGGTGTTTGGGAATGTGATTAGTTTGTTTTGCTGAAGAAGTTTGTTCTGATCTTACCTCTGGAAAATAGGCCTAAGGACTGAATTTAGGTACTTCATAGCACAACAATTTATGGTTTACTTAAATGTTTCATTTGGTACTAGTCAAACTTAGAAGTTAGAAGGGTTATGATCATGGGTATGGTATGATATTTCTATTTTGTCTAAATCTAGTTTTATCTCTTATTCAAATTGTGCTCATACTGTTACTTGCTGCCCTAGTTAATTCATAAGAATTCAATTTCAGTTAGTGTCCCACAATATCATAGGTCTTATTTCTTATTATAAGGTGTCACTCTACATGGATTGATTTCAGGAAATCCTGGCTTTTGTAGCTATATCTGCATGTGCTTTGTCTATTGTCATTGTTAAGAATGTGCAGGGGAATAATGTAACAGCCTAAGAATGTACAGGGGAATAATGTAAGTAACTAGATTGATGTTTTTATGCCAGAGTTGTCAATATACCAGAGTTCCAAAATTTTGTGCCAGAGTTGTCTGCATTAGTTGATATCATCTGTCCAATTAGTGGCTTTATTTATTTCAGAGCGTGCAAGGAATATGTTTCTGTTGTGACTTGTCAGGAATGTGTGGTGGCTTGCAGAAAAGCTGATTTTCAAAATGTGATGGCCTTTTCATGATAATTGTTGTCATTTTAGTTGTCTGATCCTAAGAGAAGTATGAATACAGTCATGGGCTTAATGCAACTGCTTCTTATGGTTATGTTTTCCTCAACCTTTTTTCCTTTACCTCTGTTGCAGTCTTGCCTTGTTTCAAGGACCATATCTGTCGAAGGGCTTTCCTCTCTGCATCTGAAACAGTTTGACTGTTAACTAATATAGTTATATAAAAAATGGCTGATTTTTTATTTATTAAAGAGCTTAAGTATGTCTAGATGATGCCTTTATTTTAATTAGCCAATATGCTTTTATTTGCTTGGGAGACACTAATAAAAGTTTTCTTCATTTTTGATTGAGTAGTTGGATGAACGTGCATTGAATGAAGTGATGAAGAAACTTTTCAAGAATCACAAAAAATGGTGCAAGTACTTGGATCGCAAAAGTAGTCTTCGGTGAGGCTTCTCATGATAGGACTGTTGATTCAAATAATAATTTCTCTTCATAATAGCTGGAAACGCTTTTAGCTTGTGTCAAGGAGAGATGCTGTAATTACATTTCTTCACATTACTTATGAATGAGTTGCAGTTAGGTTATATTGTGATGTAGACTTGAGTTTTGTTATATGTAAAAGTCATAGAAAAATCAGGAAAAGATACAACATTTCACATGGAAAGCTCTTTTGGCATCTGACATAGATGTGAGTGTCTAACATGCAAAAACGGATATGACCAGCCTCATTGTTGCTTGTAGGCTGTGTACAAAATAGGTTTAAGCATAGTCTATTTTTTTTTATGTCAATTGTATCTTTTTAATTCTTATGTTATCAAACTGCAGGTTACCCACCATACAGCAGGAAATGCAACAGCATAAATTATTATACATGGGACTCTATCTTCTTATATGGGGTGAAGCTGCAAACCTGAGATTCATGCCAGAATGCCTATGCTACATTTATCATCATGTATGTTTTGAATGTTTCTTTCTTTGTATAATGGCATTTGCTTCGATATGCATTGCTTTATTGTAGCATCACTGTTTCTGCTTATGCTCTGTTTGGTTAATGAAAAGAATACTAGAAAATGAATGTACAAAAATGTAAAATAGATGAAAGGAAAGTGAAAAAAAAGGTATATTTTCAACATGCATTTGGTTCAGTAGAATATTTCTCCAAAAATAGTTACATGAAAATAAGATTTTATTGTTTGAATTGATCAAACTTTATGACTTGGATTAGAATCAGTTGGAGGCAAATGGATCCATATTGTTTGACCCCATTAGGACAAATGCTTGTTGAGTTGAAATGGCTCGAGTTAACTTGCATGAAAGTCAAAAGCAAATTGTGCCTTGAAATGGAGGTGTTGGATGCACGTCATGTGCCCATGCCCATCTCCTTAGGTGGGCTAATTCTATCTAAAATCAAATGAGAGGATGGGTAAACAATTTTCCTGCTTACAAAGATTTATATGACCTATGCAAGCATGTGTGACTTTTGGTATAAACCTGTCACACCCCAAATCCGGGCATGACCGGCCGTGGCCCACAGGGACTTAGCCCAAGGCACACGTAAGCCTAAACATGAACCCAAAACCATAAAGGATAATTGTGATGATAACCCAGGAATAAATAAATCAACACTCAATCCAGTGACATACCACAATGTATGCACAAAACTCGATAAGCAACCTAGAACAAATAAATGTATGCCCTAGAGGTCCATGCAATCGAGTCCCCGCTATGCCATGAGTCCACTCTAAGTCCTTCTAACACCTGGAAGTGATAAAAATTAAGTCAGCTGATAGCTCAGTGAGTAGCAACATGGATAGTAAATACAGTTCTGAAAACAGGGTTCAATTCCAAAATAAAATATATATCACAGAAACTAGTTTGGCATACAGTTTGGTAAATACAACTGTTTCAAAAAGAAGGTTCCACAGTTCAACACTTTAAATACTCATGTCTCGCAAGAACATGTTAAATGACAAATACTATTTGTTTCAAAAAGAAGGTTCCACAGTTCAATACTTTAAATACTCATGTCTCGCAAGAACATGTTAAATGACAAATACTATTTGTTTCAAAAAGAAGGTTCCACAGTTCAATACTTTAAATACTCATGTCTCGCAAGAACATATTAAATGACATTAAAATACTCATGTCTCGCAAGAACATGTTAAATGACATTAAAATACTCATGTCTCGCAAGAACATGTTAAAAGACATTTTCCACAGATTATAACATGAACACCAATAATTTTCTGGGTACCAATAAAAACAAATAATCTGCCACACATTTCTCAGGCTATAAGCCCCGTTGGATCCAATACCGAACTAGGAGTCATCCTCAGGGTGGCACCTGGGCCTTTTCTCAAAGACGATCCGATTGAAGGTCACCTAGTTATTTTTAAAGGTCTTTTCCTTACAATCGTTGAGCACTAGAGTCATCACGGCCCAACCCGGATCTGTTCCCTAGTGGCCAGAGTCACCACACACAGTGGAATAATTTCCCTGGACTAAATACACACATGGTCCCAATAATCAATGCATATCAGTTTCGCAAAACATGGTAGTTCATCATTATAAACATGAGACCGAAACAAATAGTTTGCAGTATGCCAAGTTCACACATGTTTCAGAAATAATTTGATTCCATTGATAGTATAATAATTTATCAAAACAGTTTAGTCTTAAAACAACAATTTAATTTTCCAACAGTTCAGGGTAGGGGAACATTTATAAAAATATGTAGCATGAAACTACTCACCTGGAAATGAAATAATATAATCCTCGAATAGAGTATGAAAGTCCAACTAGTGCCCTGAACCAATATGAAAACTATACGTCACTATTAATTTAAAAATACTAAAGAATACGAACTAAGTAACCCCAAACTAAAACGCACTAATACGGCTCAACCCAACTCATCGTTACTCTTAAATATTACCTAAGTTCATGATCTTCAAGGTCTAAAATCACCCAAGACATGGGTTCCAGTCAAAACTTAATTAATTGTGACTTTAAGATAAAACAGAATTTCAAACAAGCCTTCCCAACCTATTCGCTAACTTTGAAAATTACAAAACCCACTCCACGCTATTCAAAAAAATCCAATAACCTCCAGATATGATCTAATATATCTTAAGTTTCAAACCCAATTGGTTTCACTTGATTTGCTTATCAAAATAATTATCCACAATTTATTATATCCAAACAGATTGTTTTCTGCAGCACTTTAAATAAATTGACGGTTCTCTTAATATACACGAGCAATCAACGCAAGGCCAAAAATGTATGAAACTAGACTCATAACCGGTTCTAATGACGCTGATTTGATAATTTTTGGATTTATACCCAAAGAGAACAACATTCCCGAATTTACTGTTTCGGACTGGTTTCCTGGACAGATTTGAATACCTCAATTTATATGGATTTTGACTCCCAAAAAATTATGAAAAAAAATTCAGATATACAATTCCGTATGTAATTAATCTACGGTAAAAATTTCATATTAAAATTCCTCCATTTGATATGATTCCTCAAAATTTAAAGTTCATGCTTTTAGGATCAAGAATTTCCATCCACCTTTGCAACCCAAAACTTCCCAGCAACCCATTTACACAAGAAAATCCATTATTAAATACTAATACCTCTCTCTTAAACTCCTTCACAGCATAACCAAACCACCAATTAAACATAAATAATTAATAAAACACACACCTGCATACCAAGACCTTTCGGAGGGGCAGTAGCAGATGAAAGTGGATGACCTTTCGGCTTGTTAGAAAAGGACTCCACATCAGTGCTAAATCCATACCCAGAACCATTCCAAAACCAGTTCCACTGCTAGATATGCTCATATCACTACCAAAACCACTCTCAATTCTACTAGACCCCAAATCCGATGTACCACCTGAACTTACTGATATAGACCTTTGTTTCTACACCAAGCATGACCACCATAGAGCACCAAGCAAAAGCCTCAATGATGAGTGAAACCATCTCAAATGGAGCGGGGCCGCCAGTCTGTTCATCAAGATTCAAGGCCGATATACCCATGACCAATCCGAATAAAGGTTCTGCGGTACAATAGGCAGCCAACAATGCCAACATGTAGTTGTAATAATTTGACCTCAAACGGAACCTCTGGACTGTAAAATCTTTCTTAGTCAGCCATATTCGATATAAGCACCACACCATCAGGACTAAGAGCTCTTGTATTGTTCATCAGAACAGAAAGCAATACAATGTAAAGAAGCAATGGCATTTGACAATTCATAGAAAAGATGCCCATTGTGGGACTGCTCCAGCATAATAAAGCCACTATAAATCATCTGGCTTCACCCTTGAACAAATAGTTATCTGGTTAATGATGGGGGTTTACGGAGTAGCCGATTGAGGATGGCTTAGAGGACACAGAGGGAGAGAGTAAAAATGATGCTGCGATTCTTTCTATCATAATCTATATATAAAAAAAATATGCACAACACTTGAGCACCTCTTCTTTGCTTTATCTTTACACCAAAAAGATATATTCCAATGCCCCACTCCACACTCACTTCTCTCTTCTTTTACCGAGAGAGAGATAATGGCCAGCTAAGTCCAACCAAAAAGAAAGTAAAGGACACATGGAATGGTCCAATGAGAAATTCCACCTTCACATCCCACTTCTTGTTCCAGCTCATACACTCTCAAGAAAATATTCCAATGCCCGTTAAGATGGTCGGCTCATCCACATATTTATTTATTTATTTATATATATATATATATATATTTATTTATTATTTTTTTTTTCTGGGTCATCACAAAAACCTGTTTCAAATTTCAAATTTCAAATGAGAGGAGTGCTGCTGTTTGTGGACAAGTTTCAAATTTCAATATATTTATGTAAAGGGAAAGAAGGATGGATGTGGAGGTGGAAAGAAAAGGGAGTTTTTCACCGCTCATGCTGGCCATTCACAACTGTGAATAAAAGAGAAAGAAAGGAGAACTGTAAATATTTGTTCTAGTTGAATTGAGTTGTTGTTTGTAAGTTCTACATGACAGTAATAACACATTTTTCCTTCACTAGTTCTAGGAGGTTGTTTTGACCCTGTTTTTAGAATATCAGGTTCCTATATGAAATGTTTATAAGGTGATTTGTTTGTTCTATCTTTGGGTCTTCTTGCTTCTGGTCAAACATCATAAATTTCCACAGCATCTTTCGATCAAACAACTTCTCTGTGCTTTCATGAGACGATTTCATCTATGATCCTATAATATAAATAGTAATAATAAATAGTGATGATATGATGACGACAACTCACTACAAAAAAACACACCTTTGGCGACTAAATTTTTAGTCGCCAAAGGTCCCATTTTAGTCGCCAAATGTCAAAATTCGACTTTCCCCGACTAAAAGTTTTAGTCGCCCATCTTGTTGCCAAAATCTGGTCGCGGATGCCTTTGGCGGCTAAAAATCTGTTAGTCGCCATTTCTGTGGTCTTCAGTGACTAAAGATTTCGTCGCCAATTGTCAATTTCATTTTTGGGAATTTAACCTTTGCCGACTAAACCTTTTTGTCGCCAATACTTAATTTTTTATATTATTAATTTAATTAAAAACACCTTTGGCGACTAAAGGATTTAGTCGCTGAAAGTATTTTCACAAAAATTTTTTTTTCCCTTTGCTGCTGCCCAGTTTCGAACCCGTGACCACCAAGTCCCAACTTTGTCAACCTTTAGCAACACTCTCTCCCCCACTATGCCACTACAACCTCACGCGAATGTTAATGCAACATATATTATTTATATACTATTTATACCGGTATTAATACAATCTATATATATAAATAATTATTTTTATTTAATGTATTTTATGTAAAAAAATAAAGTATTTATTAAAAAAAAATATGAGAGGACTTTTGGCGACTAAATGTGAATTTTAGTCGCCAATTCTGTGCCATTTGGCTACTAAATTCTGTTTTGTCGCTAAAAACTTGAATTTCCGCCCAAAAAAACTACAATCGGCGACTAAACTCATTTTTTGTCGCCAAAAGCTCGAATTTTGCCGACTAAAATCAATTTTAGTCGCCACTTGTCCAGGTTTTAGCTACTAAAATTTTTTTTGTCGGTAAAACACCCATATTCGGCGACTAAAGTTTTTTTTAGTCGCCAAAACCTATAGATTTCGCGACTAAATGGTTTTTAGTCGCCAAAAACCGTGCCTTTAGCTACTAAAATTTTTTCAGTCGCTAGAACTACTATATTCGGCGACTAAACCGACTTTTAGTCGCCAAAAGGCCTACATTCGGCGACTAAAGTGCTTTAGTTGGCAAAAGTGCTTAGGTTTGGCGACAAAACTGACTTTAGTCGCCATTTCTACGACTTTTAGCGACGAAAATGCTTTTTTTAGTCGCCAATTGTGCATTTTCTTGTAGTGACTTATTTTCGGTTCTCATGTTTGTTGGTTATTGTAGATGGCATTTGAACTGTATGGCATGTTAGCTGGCAATGTCAGTCCAGTGACTGGGGAGAATGTAAAGCCAACCTACGGAGGTGAAGAAGAGGCTTTCTTGAGGAAAGTTGTTACTCCTATTTATGAAGTGCTTGCAAAGGTATTGCATGCCTTGCTTTTTGGATCTCTTAGAAGTTCAGGTTTCATACTCCTGTAAGATCATTTTTGACTTTGTTCTTAAAGGAGGCCAAAAGGAGCAGAAAAGGGATATCAAAGCATTCCCAGTGGAGGAACTATGATGATTTGAATGAATACTTTTGGTATTACAAATTTTTTTTTGGGGGTATAATTTTGTCCTTGATTTTTGTACACCTTCAAATTATAACTTTGCCCTCGTAAAATTGCAGGTCAGTTGACTGTTTCCGTTTAGGTTGGCCAATGCGAGCTGATGCTGATTTTTTTTGTCTGCCCACTGAACAGCATCGTTTTGAAAAAAATGATAGTTTCATGTGCATCAATGCACATGAAACTTAGTATCTCCTAGTTATTATATTATTTTTTCTTTCCCTTTTTTGAATATTAGCTGTTGAGTTAGATAGTTTCATGTGCATCAATGCATCATTACACAAATGAGCCCTCACTATTTATTTTTCTTTTGGATTGTGAAAAAGGCATGGTATTGGAGAAAGATGTTGAAGGGCATTAGTTAAAAAACATGTTCAGATGGATGAGTGGCATGGCAATAAAAAAAGTGAGAGAATAAGAAGTGAATGTGGTTATGTGAAGTTACAAATAGCATCCTCTGAAGACAAGAAGAGAAACATAACCTAAGATTGATTGGGCATGTCTACTGCAGATAAACTAGTGTGTCAGTATGGAGGAATGTTATGAGCCAACTTGAAGGTGCACCAAGAGGAGAAAAGGAGGCTATTTATTAAGAACATGGATTGTGGTTGAGAGAAAATACATGTCAATCTAATCATGCATATAGTTACATATGGAGCAGATCAGATAAGATATATAATGTAATTGATACCAAATAGTTGCTATTAAGGCTAGTTGAGCTGAGTAGGTAATGCCTTTGCTGGACAAAGGGTAGCACACTAAATAAGATAGATGATGTATTTAATTAATTCTAAAAAATTGAGTAGCACATATGGGTTTGTGGTATGTTTTTTTTGAATTGATGTTTCAGTTATTATGGGTTCTTGAAGGACTAATATGTATATATTAATCTATGTTGTATGTACTCAGATTGAACATCAAATAGAGCAACTAGATTCAAGTGTTTGAATTTCCAGTTATTATTAGGATTACTTTTATAGCAACATCAATTTATTAGCAACATCAAATAGAGCAACTAGATTCATATGTTGTATGTACTCAGATTGAACATCAAAAATTTTATTTCATATATATTCGAGTATGCAAAACTAATGATTAATTTGAAAAGATTACTTAATTTCGAGTTTTATATGTTTTTTTTATAATTTTAAATTGGCCAATATTTAGTCAATACTAATGATTATTTTTTTTTTTTACTTTTTTTTTTTGCAGATGGTTTTTGACGTACAAATGTGGATATGACTTTTTTTTGACAAGTACGGAAGGGCATTGTCTTTATATCTCCGTCCGTATATATAGTAGGTTCATACAAATTAGTTTTTTGGCATGGTAAATATCCAAAATTTGGCCTGATAGAAATTAGCATTGCACGCGGTACAAATTAGTTTTTGAGGCGGTACAGAATAAATTTTTGGTGTGGTATAGATTTCCTTTTGGATATTAAATTTGGTTAATCCTCTATTATATATGGAATTAAATTATTGGGGTTGGATTATACTTGGTTCGTATGACATTTGTATTACATTTAGAATTGGATGTTGAATATAAATTTTTTGGATGGTTGGAAGTGAAATGTGTGCACGTTGTTGAATGGTTGATAATATATTCAGTATTGATGGTTTATATTGTTTATACAGGGTACAGGTTGCACTAATAATGGATACAGGTGATTCAGAAATTTAAAAAAAAAAAAAAAAATTTTAATATAGTATTTGGTGACTAAATATGTTGGTAGTCAAAAATGTAAGCAAATGTTTTGGCGACCAATAATTTAGTAGCAAAAAATAACCTAATGGCTTTTTGCGACCAAGCCACATAGTAGCTAAAACAAATCAAAATGGGGAAGTTTAATTGTCGACTAAGTATTTTAGTCACTAAAAACATGACATCCTTTGGCGACTAAAGTGTTTGGTCGCTAAATGTACGTATTCTATTAGCGACTAAAATTTTAGTCTCTAATAGTTTAATTTAGTTTTATGTGAGAACTTTCGGCGACTAATATTTTAGTCGCCGAAAGATATCTTTGCCGACTAACCAAAGTTTAGTAGCCAAAAGTTCAATTTCGGCGACCAATAATTTAGTCACCAAAAGATCACCTTTCCCGACTAACCAAAGTTTAGTATCCAAATGTTTAACTTTCGGCGACCAAAAATAGTTTAGTCGCCAATACTATCGCCGACAGGGTATAGGCGACGAAGTTGGTGACAAAAAAATTTAGTTGCTAATTGGAATTGGCGACCAAAAATGGGACTTTTGGCGACCAATATTTTGGTCGCCAAAACTGTCATTTCCTGTAGTGCATACACACCACAACAAAATGGGATCGTAGAAAGACGAAATCGTACTCTAATGAAAATAACAAGATCTATGATGGCTAACGCTAATTTTCCTATTCATTTTTTGGAAGAAGCCTTGTCCACAGCTGCATACATATTAAATAGAGTCAAAACAAAAGTCAAACCTCTAACTCCTTATGAATACTGGAATGGTACTAAACCTAATGTTCAAAATCTCAAAGTTTGGGGATGTAAAACACATGTACTTATTCTCAAACCTTTAAGGGATAAATTGGGAAGTAAAACTTGGAAATACAAGTTTATTGGCTATGTTGAAAATGAGAGTGGTTATCGTTTTTACCATCCCGAACGTGGATTAATAGAAAGTAAAGATGCTATTTTTCTTGAATCCACTAATCTTGTTACTCCTATTGAACAAATTGAATTGCTCTTTGAAGTATCCTCGAATTCTTCTCTTTTTTTTCTATCTCCAGCACCACCAATTCTCCCAGAACCACCTAATAGTGGGAGGAAAAGACAACTACATGATGTTGTGTTACCTACTTCGAATCTTGAGATAAATGGGAGTAAGAGAGCAAAACGTCCATCTACGTTTTTGAAAGATCATTATATTTTTCAAGTTGAAGAACTTAATAACTTAGTAGATGATCCTACTAGTTATCATGAAGCAATGAATAGAAAGAAACTCAAAGTAGATGGAAGTTCGGAGAAATACAAGGCCAAGTTAGTAGCCAAGTGATTTATATCTAGATCAAGAGAAATATCTAGACAAGGTGCTCAAAAGATTTAATTTGGATAACTGTAATTCTTTAAGCACACCTGTTTGCAAGGGATAAAGTCTTAGTAAAAGTATGAGTCCTCAAACTAAGTTTGACATTGAGGAAATGAGAGATGTCCCATATGCTCATGCAGTAGGCAGCCTAATGTATGCTATGACAAACACAAGACCTGACATCTATCATGCATTCGAATTTGTAAGTAGGCTTTAATCCAATCCAGGTAAGGAACATTGGCAAACAGTCAAAAGAATATTCAGTTATTTAAAAGGCACTAAGAATTTGAAATTATGTTTTGGTTTGTATGATCTAGACATAAAAGGATACACTGACGCAGATTTTGTAGGAGATGTAGATGATAGAAAATCTACTAGTGGTCATATGTTCTTGTTTGGTAGAACAACAATTTCTTGGTTAAGTAAGAAATAGAGTTGTGTTGCAAAGTACACCATGGAAGCTGAATACATAGCTTGCGACACAGCCATGAGTAATATGGTCTGGATAAAACGATACCCACCATGCACCCTCTCATAGCTTAGTTTATCTACTCCTATATGGCCATTGAAATCACCACCTATAACTAGGTTCTCTCCTATGGGTATCTCTTGTAATACCTCATCCATTTGGTCTCAAAAAACTCTTTAATCTGATTATCTAATCTTACTTGGGGGGCGTATGCACTAATAACGTTCACTATAGAATTAAAATATAAGATCAAAATTTGAACACATATAGATCAAAAAATTAGACAAATAGAATTAAATTTTGAATAGATAAAAAAAATTCACAGATTTTCATAAAAAATTAACAGATTGGTTGAGATAAGAAATGAGCTGATAAAAAAAATTCACAGATTTTGAACAGATAAAAAGAGAAACCCATAGATTTTAAACAGTTATAGAGAGAAATCCACAAATTTTGAACAAATAAATAGAATTTAGGAGAAAAAAATTGAACAAATAATAAAATTTGGATAGATATTTGAACAGATAAAGGAAAAAATTGAACAAATAGTCAAAAAATTAAATAGATAGATATAAAATTTGAATAGATAGATATAAATTTGAATAGATAAGAAAAAAATTTGAACATATAGATATAAATTTGAACAGATTGTCAACAAAAAGTCAATTCAACGAAAAGTCAACAGATAAATTAAAGGGTAAAATTGGAACAAAATGTCTTCCAAAACTAACAAAATGATTTTTTACCAAATTATTTCACAAATTGTGGATTTTTCACTAATAAAAAATATCTAATGAATTTAATGGCTTATACACTCTTTACCTTAGACTTTTCAACAATTTACTCTTATAAATATTTTTTTTAAATACAAATTGTGTCTATTCTTATAAATTTTTTATCTAAAAGAATTATAAAAAAAAAAAAACTATTTTTTTATATAACATTAAAAATACATGAATTGTTGATTAAAATATATTTATAATATCATTAAAAACTGTTATTAACTTGATAATTTATTAATTTAAAAAAAAAAATATGAGATTATAAACTTGAAGGGGCATGATGTAATTTTTGAAAACATAAGGAATAATTCGTATTTTAAACAAACTTCAAGTGATGTATTTGTAATTTATCTATTTTTATTTTTTCTATGGCGATTCAGTTTAGTGGATAAATTATATTTTGCCCCCTTTATGTTTACCATTTTCCTATTTTGGTCTTAACTTTTGTTTTTCACATTTTTTTTTTAATTTACTTCATAGCCAAATTTTGTTCAAAATTAGACAGAAACATCACATTGGTTGTCACTTGACATAAAAAATATATATATATATATATTATATTTAAGTTTAAGTTTATCTTAGAGGTATAGGTTAAAAATAGGGAATGCCTTCTTAAACTATGACTCATTTACACTTTACCTCATTGAATTTCAAAACTCAACAGTTAATCAACTAAAAACTATTATGTTGCTACACTCGACACTTTTCATTAGAATTTTATTAGAGATTTAAACGGAATCAAGTCATACAGGAAGCACGTGACATATTTATTGATTTTTTAAAATAATAATGCTCGTTATTGATTTTTTTAGAATAATAATACTATTTTCTGGTGATCTTATTTATACATTGTCCCACTTCTTTTTAGTGACAAAATGAAAATGAGATCACTAGATAAGTGCATTATTGCCTTAACAATTCAATAAATCTATCATGTACTTTATACGTGATCTGATTTTGCATAAATCTCTAATAGAATCTTAACAAAAAGGGTTAATCATAACAAGATAATACTTTGAGGTAATTATCGATTAAGTTTTAAAATTTAGGAGGACAAAATGCAAATGGATCATAATTTAAGGGGATTTACTCTAATTTATCCTTAAATATAATGATATATTTCATGTCATGTAGTTGCCCCTGTGACAATTTTTGTCTAATTTTTGACAAAGTTAACTTTACGAATAAATTTTTTTAAAAAATCAAAATGTGAAGACCAAAGTAGGAAAAAAAAATATTGAAGGACCAAAAAGGCAACCCCTCTCTCTCTTTCAACCAAGGGCAATTCATTTTATGATCAATTAATGATTCAACTGGGTAATGCCAACGTGCCAACGAGGTGTTGTCCTTAACGGTCTACTATGGCAGGATGCCAACTTATGTGACTACACCTATATGTTAATGTGCTACAATGAGAGTAGAGTTTTGACATCTAGGGCATGTTTGATTGGGTGGATTAGAGATGGGATTAAGATTATTAATCTGTGAGCCCAATTATCCTACGTTTGTTTTAACATTTTGGTTTAGGATTATTAATCCAATGGATAATTAATCCAACAAATTTGTAGGATTATTAGTAATGGGGTAGGGGTGAGATTATTAATCCAATGGATATTAATCTAATTGGATAGTGAATACCACACTAATTTAATAAGATTATTAATACTTCACTATTTAGTCTTGTGAATCAAACATGACCCTAATATATTATAGTGTATCTTTCTTCAAATTAATCGTTCAACTACACAATTCTATGAAATTATGACTGATTGTTCTACATTTTGTTAATCCAAAACTCAGTTGCATCTTCATTATATTTGATTTTTTCCTATTGATGAGAACTTCTAATGAAAAACATTGAAATATTTATGGAATAGCTAAATTTACCGTTTTGGAATGAAAGTGTATTATGTTTTAAAATGTGCATTCCAAAACGTAAATCACTAGGGTGTTAATTTTTTCTAATAATACTGGACTACACTTGCTTCACGAGTTGTAATGGTATGTTTTTTAGTTTGAATTAAAAGGACACATCATTGGTACAAAAAAATTATGTTCATATAAAATTGAGTAATGCTATACGAAAAGAATTCCAGTACTCAATTTTCATATAGAATAATAAGGCATTTTGTGATTCTTGTATTTCAAAAACTTTGTCAAGAGGCCTCAGCCTAAATCTATATGACAATTGTAATTATTCTTTTTTAATTTCAGTTTCACAAATTGTATGGTTATGTTGCAGGGAGCAAAAGGAACTTGGAAGTAGAAGTTGCAATAGGTAATCTGTTGTCCCATTTGATTTTTCATGTTTTTTTTACAGGAAAATTAACATATTATTTTCTTTGAATTAGATTGGGCATAGCTTCAAAGGGATGTTTTAAAACCAAATGGCATTAGCATCTCTCTCCCACACTTGACTTTGCTTTCTTGTAATAATAAGTGTAGGTGTTTCAGCTGCTAGTATAGTGATAGCAATAGTCCTGTTCTGCTGTATTTGGAGGTACTCACCAGGTAAATCAATGATCTTTTGGAAGAAGGAAAATGAAATCCATCAAAATGTTGAAGCGATTCTAAAGAACTGTGGTGCCCTTGCTCCAAAAAGATACAGTTATTCATCTGTAAAGAAAAATTAGGTCAAGGAGGATATGGTGGGGTGTACAAAGGAAAGTTGAAAAACGGTAACCCCATTGTAGTGAAGTTCCTAAATGAATCAAAAGGTAATGAGGAAGAATTTACTAATGAGGTCACAAGTATTAGTAGGACTTCCCACATTAACATTGTTAATCTTCTGGGTTTTTGTTTCGAGGGTCACAAAAGAGCTCTCATCTATGAGTTCATGCCTTATGGTTCTTTGGAGAAGTTCATAAATGATGAAAACACCTCAACAAAGCAGCAGTTAGGGTGGGAAACATTGTACCAAATTGCAATTGGCATTGCTCGAGGATTAGAGTACTTACACTGTGGTTGTAACACAAGAACCTTGCATTTTGATATAAAGCCTCATAATATTCTTCTAGATGAAGACTTTTGCCCAAAGATCTCTGATTTTGGTCTTGCTAAACTATGCCCTAAGAAGGAAAGTATCAAATCAATGTTGGGCACAAGAGGGACAATTGGTTATACTGCTCCAGAAGTATTTTCTAGATACTTTTTGAGGTGTCTCTCACAAGTCGGACGTCTATAGCTATGGAATGATGATTTTAGAGATGGTTGGAGGGAGAAAGAATGTTGATGGTGGAGTTGATCATACCAGTGAAAAATATTTCCCAAATTGGATATACAAGCGTCTTGAACAGGAACAGGAAATTGGACAGCATCGTATCATGAATGAAGAGGAAAATGAAAGAGTATGAAAGATGACAATAGTTGGTTTGTGGTGCATACAAACTGACCCTTCAAGACGGCCAACGATGAGTAGGGTGGTAGATATGTTGGAAGGGAGCCTAGAGTCCCTGCAAATCCCAACAAGGCCTTTCCTGTCTTATCTCCCAAGAGCAGCGTTAGATCCTTCAACTACAGATAATGCCACGACCCAAACCCGCCCCTATGGGTTTAGCACCGTAACCGGCCAGTAATCCGAGATTACCGAAGGCCTGCTTAACAGTAAAACAGTAATACAGAGTACAGGGGCTGGCGGAATCCAAAACAGTAATTAAACAATGTTCAATGAGCTGTGACAGTCTGTATGCAAAAAGACTTTCATAACATATATATCATCAGTACCAAAACAGTATGTACAGTATTACAATCATCCAGGTCAGGGACTTAATCCCTATTAAGACAGTACAGTACAGTGCTATTAGTCGATGCAGTATTACAAAACAGATACAGAGACAGATGGGGGAAACTAAAACACCTCAAAGCCGTAGCTTGAACGGGCTCGGAACCTCACAGTGAGGCACAGTGGTTGGCTTGACAAAAAAGAAGTCTAACCCACGCTCCTAGCTCCGGTCTGGTGCCTGGACACCTACATATATATATATAAACAGTGAGCTAAAGCCCAGTGAATAACATAATGCGTAAAGAGGTTAAGAATGAATATCCTTTCAGTATTGAAAACAGTCAATTGATTCAGTATATCAGTCATTCAGTCATAACAGTCATATGTGGTACATCCATTAGCAAAACAGTACAGTAAACAGTAGGTCTTGAAAGACCGAGCAGTCAATGATGGCCATCATAACAGTAAACAGAAGTTCTAAGATAGAAACTAACAGAGATCTCTGTAATAGTAATAATAATAGTAACAGTAGTTGCTATGGATGCCACAATACAGTTTAGAATAGAGGACATACATTTATTCAGTTAACAGTATCAATTCAGAAACGGTACAGTTTAACCATTCAGAAGATATTCATATTTGAACATATCTTTACACAGTTGTTACTCACAGAGTTCTGGGCTATAAGCAGCTAGAGCGCGTCTCCGAATGCCAACCCTAAACAGTTACAGAACGAACACACACTAAGTTACACATTCGGGAATCAAAGACTTAGTCCCTACTTAGACTCGGTGTGGTTCTATATCAATATCCTCATTAAGATGCCTTAAACTAGGCCTAAGAATGCCTAGAATGAAATGAGGATGCAAAGATGTACTTTAAAAACATTTTCAGAATTTTCAGAAAAACAGGGTCCCGCTCGAGCGGGAAACCGCTCGAGCGTGGCTTTCCCCGCTCGAGCGGACATGCAGACAAAGGTTCCCCGCTCGAGCGTCACTTTCCCCGCTCGAGCGGAATGCAAAACATGGAAAAAGTACTGGATGTGTGAAAATCACGCTCGATGGGCGCTCGACACCCGCTCGAGCGTGTGACACAAGTCCCCGCTCGAATGTGCATTTCCCCGCTCGAGCGAACTGTAAAACAATGCAAAGTGCTGGAAGCACGAATTTCACGCTCGAGTGCCACTTTCCCCGCTCGAGTGTGAGTCCAAATTTTGGAAATTCCAAATTTGAACCTCAAGCTCAAAACCAAGTTTTAATGCATCAAATTCGATCCTCTTGGGCTAATTTTCTGGAAAACACTTGTAAACTCATAGTATAACATGTTTCAAAGATCAATTTGAGAAATCAAAGCCTAAAGGTAGTTCAATTAAATCCAATTTCAAACAACACTTCAAGAACATGATGAATGTGTAACATGCATGAATTCAACAACTTCAAAGCTTCAAATACTAGCTCAAATGAGCCAATTCTTTCAAAACCAAGATGAATTCATGGTCCAATGCAAAAATATGAACATGCATGTAACAATCTTCCATGAAAACAACTTTAAACTCATCAATATAGGCATGCATGCATGGAATGAGCTTCAATTCAACATTTTAAAGCTAACTCTAGACTCTAATCCTCAATATACCAAGAATCATGCAAGACAATACACAAATACATCAATGAGAGGTTGAATCCTCTACCTTAGGTCTTGTACTCAAGTGTAGAAGCTCAATTTGCAATTATCTCTACAATTCCTTCAAATCCCAAGCAAATCAACAAGTTGAACTCAATTCTCTCACTCTCTTTCTCTCTCTTGGTCGGTTGAGTCTAAGGAAATGGCTGAGGAAATGTTTGTCTAAATGTAACTCAAGCCTCAATATGTTATTAAACAAAGACCCACTAGATGGCATTTAAGTAAATAAGTCCAACTCTTGTAAATTAGTATATTTTAATCCAATTTAATCATACCAAATCACATTTCTAATAAATATACCATAAAATCCCATAAATTATGATTAACACATATCACTAATCAATTTCAGATTCGGCCGCCGACAAGGCCTTCAATTTGCAGTTTAAAGCATAAAACATGGACAGATAATTTAACAGTCAAGTAGATAGAAATGCATTTAAACTAGTACATTCAATCAGGCAGTTCAGTATTTCAGTCGATTCAATTACTTATCATAATCAATCTCAGTTTAGCAGTAAGCAGTGGTTAATCAGTAAACAGTGGTGAGGGTTGTCACAGATAATCTATCATCCTTGTTAAGGGAATCATTGTAGAATAGGAAAATTTACTTGGTTTATTCCTCTCAAATAGTTTGATCTAAGGATTACCGTAAATTAGTTGAATAGGTGGTTGATGCCTATTACTTTCAAAAGAAATCATATTATGATCCATTAACAGATATCTGGTTTCATAGCTAGGTGCATGTGACTGTCTATATGCTGCAGCTCTACAATATGGATTAGTTTTCCACTAATGCTCTGTTTGTGTTTTGTGGAAACATTTTTTGTGGCAAAATTTTTCCATAAAATGTTTTTTGTAGAAAGCATTTTCCTGTGTTTAAAGCTAATGTGCTAGTAGTTGTATTAGTAGTTGTATTAATGGCGGTGAGGTTGTGGCGGTGGTGGTGGGTTGGTGGGCGTGGTAGTAACGGAGTGATGGTGTCATGGTTGTTGTGGTTGCGGTAGTGGTGGAGTGGGGTGGTGGTGGTGCCGATGGTGGGGCGATGGTGACAATGGTAGTGGTGATGGTAGCAACGGTGGTGGTGAGGTGGAGGCTGCTCGGCGGTGTGTTGGTGGAAGTGATGTGGTGGCATTCATAAGACGTTTGTCCAAAAAATATTTTTCACCCTTCAAAGTAGAAAAACATTTTTCACCAAAAAATTTCTGTTAATTTTTGTTTTCAAATATATAAAATGCTAGAAAATGTAAAAAATATTTTTCAAAAATGTTTTTTATCCAAACAAATAAAGCCTAAGTCATTACTCAATTATAAACCCACTGTTTTAAAAAAGGTGTCAATGATAAATGTAAATCATTCACTCTTTAGAGACAACTTGTGTAAATAACATTTTTACTGATTATTAGACATGATAATTGCAATAAGTCAAATTTACATAAATTTTTTTAGTTGTTTGAAAAGAAAAAAAAGACTAAAAAATAGTTAATGTTATATGGCTAAATGTCCCATCTCCCACAGTACTTTAAAATTGAAATAAGGGAGTTGATGTGTCTTTCTAACATATGCACAACATGTAAACCTATTTCTTAATCCCAGATGCTCACACATTACATATCAAGTAATTTGTACCAAATTTGAGTAGAAGTTGAGGTCTAAACATAATCATAGAAACACCATGTTTCCACTTTCAATCCCAACAATAGTGATGCGAACAAATGTGGCTCAAGTACATTCTATGAGGCCGAATATCTTACTATTCAGTCCAGGCATTCAAATCTCAACCAAAATTCACCAAATTTAAGTGTTTGTTATTAACCAACTCCCCCTCACTTCAACCAAAATTTCCACTGTTAATGCACAAAACAGTTAGGCTCAACTTCAACTCCACATGCAAACTTCCCAATGAACAGAGCAAGTACAGGTTCAAAAACTAAGGCTCCTTTTGTACGAGTGAATTTTAAACAAAGGAACTTGGAGGTTGAATCTAATAAATTTATAAGATTAAATATTAAAGGTAGATTGTTAACTCTATCCACCAATATAAAAATCTCAAATCCATTCTTACATTTATCTAAATCTAGAATATTAAGACCATATTATATAAATTAATAATGCCAAATCCATTCATTTTGAATCTATAAAATACAAATGCAACCCAAGTGAATTTAGAAAAGGGAAACCCCTAAAATAATTATATCCAATAAACAATTGCTCAAACATGACAGAGTTGCTAAAGTTCTACCTTCTATAAACAAACTATTATTCAATAAAACATTGCTTGCTTCAAAAGACCAACATAACAAAATAATAATTGAAAAAAAAGAAAAAAAAAACAAAAAAATTATGTTTCACTGAGAAAGTGAATTACTTGAGTTGTCCATTTCACTAATTGAATGTAACTACTGCATCGGGATAGGATCTTGGAAAACTTAAAAACTTTTGTGCTGCTTGGAAAAGATCCATCCGCACCATATCGTCTGCCGTTAGCATTTTGATGACCATCTTTTACAACACCCTTGCATTCTTCAATAGAAATTGCACAAAAGATAAGTCCAAGCCACTGTAATTCGAACTTGAACAAGTAAACTTAACTATTTTGAGATGCAACATCAAACACTGAAAAGTCTTCTTTTGTCATGTCCAGTAGTTCTCCCTGTCAAAATAGAAAAGGTGGGTGAGATTGTCCCAAAAAACTTGCAGATGAAGAATCCATTAAGCTCTATGCAGAAATTTAATGATGTCAAGGCAATTGTAGCAATCAACAACTTCTTATGATGGGCAAGTAAAATTTATTTACTTATCCATCCCTATACTAAGCAGTAGAATTGATATGCATTATTAGATAAAAGACATACAGAGAGATTTAAATCCAGTCTTTGATAAAATTCTTTACATATCTCAAAGAAAATAATTAAGTTAAAGAATATTGAAAAACATACCACCCCAATGCTGGAAGGAGATGTGATTATCACTAATGTCACTAGATGAGAACAACTTTCCAAGAGGCTTGCTATTCCAGGGAGGACTGATCCCCGAATTGCCGTATCTAGTGTTAAACATTCACACTTTGACAGTGAAGAATGCAAAACATTTGTTTTCATTATTGACAGTACCTTTGCCCATTAGAAGCAAGATGCAAAACAAATTAAAAAACAAAAAAAAGACGCAACCAATTGGAAGATTCTAGAAGCCAGATGCAAAACGAATTGAGAAGAAACAAAAATAGATGCAACCAATTAGAAGATTCCAGCAGATTGTTTGACAGATCCTAAACTAAAAAAATAGTGTATTGAAAAAGGAAAAACTATGTGGAATTTCGTCATCAGTGTATAACTTTCAAACGATGTATCACTCTTTACATTGGAGCAAACAAAGGATAAAATCATTAACATGGTTAATTGTAATTGAGAAGCATGGACTTTTACTAATAAATACCATTTACCACAAGAAAACAAGCACAAAACATGGACAAAGCCATAGCTCAGTTCTTTTTCTTTAACTCAGATGAGTCAATCTCAATATCTGGCCCACCGATATTAGTTGGTTATATATTGTGAATCAACATTTTCAATGGCGGGAGGAACACTAGGAAAAAAAAGGACATCTTTTCAATAATTTGTAGGCCAACAGTTCATACTAATTATTATCACACGCTTCTAATTTAACTAGTATGCACAAAATTGATGAATTGAATGGCAAAGTTGAAAATAGAAACAATTCTTTATATTCGAGGATTTAAGTCATAAAAAAACCAACAAATGATTCTAGAGACACAGAAATGGTGTAATTATCTACCAAGAGTTCTGCTATGTCTACATTTAGTGCAGTTAAATATTTTCATAAACTCTTACCGGTAAAATAACTCAATTGTCTGGTTCAAATGAAGATCAAATATTCCGTAATTTCATGGGTTCAGCTTGTCTCCAGTTGGAGATAACCGTCCAATTTGGTTAGCGGGGTCACTTTTGGTCCCACCTCAATGATCAAGACCGTTCAAATTTTAGAGTTCGTCGAGCAGATTATCCATGCAAAAAATTAAGTCGATTGGATAATAACAACCACATGTTCAGATTAGTTTTGTATCAACCGTTTATTTTCTCACTATCAATTTTTTCATTAAAAAAAATCAATTTGTTTGGCATTATGCAAGAGAAAGATTCAATGCAGGAGTATTTTTTGGAGGAAGACTTTTGGCAGCCTCAACTCTTCTTTATATAATAGCAAATAAACATATGTAAACATATAACAAACCAATTATCTATTAGGTCGAAAACTTTCTTAATCCAGATACTCAGACATCACATTTCAAGTAATTAGTACCAAATTTGAATAGAAGTTGAAGGTCCAAGCAAAATCATAGAATTATTTTTTTATTTTTTATCTTTTACAACCACAAGTACGTTCTTTAGCTGAATTTCTTAGCATTCCGTCGAGGCATTCAAATTTTAATTTACCAAATTTGAGTGTGTCATTAACTAACTCCCCATCACTCCTAGAAAAGTTTCCCCTAACAATGCACAAAACAATTAGGATCACCATCAACTGCACACTGAGAAAGCCTGCTTCAAAAGTCAAACAAAACAAAATCATAATCAAAGGAAAAAACAATAGTGTTTCAACTGAGAAAGCGAATTACTTGAGTTTTCCGTTTCACTAATCGAACATCACTACTGCATCAGGAGAGGATCTTGGAAAACTTAAAAGCTTTTGAGCTTCTTGGAAAAGTTCCATCGGCACTGTATTGTCTCCCCTTTGGCCACGTCTGATTGCCAGATTATGGATAAACATCTTTTGCAGGACCCTCACATTCTTCAATAGAAATTGCAGAAAAGAGAAGTCCACGCGACAGTATCTCTGACTTGAATGAGTAAACTTAACTATTTTGAGATGCAACATCAAACATTTAAATGTCCTCTTTTGTGATGTCCAGTAGTTCTCCCCGTCAACGCTGCAGATGAAGAATTCAATAAACTGAAATCTATGCATAAATTCAAGGGTGTCAACATAATTTTAGCAACGATCAATTTCTTATACTCATTGAAATGATTCAAAATTCCACTTCACAGTTATCATGATGGGAAAATACAATTTATTTACTTTACTTATAATAAAAAAAAGAAGTATTTTCAAAATAATCACATCCAATCTAGACAAATAACTTATCAATCACTTCCTACAATCAACCACCCAAACAAATTCTAGTTATCACTAAGCAATAAAATTGATTGGCACATAAAGATAGATTCAAAGCCAGTCTTTATTAAAGTTGTTTTTACTCATCTCAAAGAAATTAATTAAGGAAATGATTATGAAAAAACATACCTCCTTCTGGGAAGGGCACAAGAGAACGTTGAGATTATCACTAACGTCTCTAGATGAGAGGAACTTTCCAAGAGGCTTGCTATTCCAGGGAGGACATATTTCTCAATGCATGTACGTAGTGTTAAACATTCACACTTTGACAGTGGAGAACGTAAACCTTTCATTTCCATTATTGACAATACCTTTTTTTTCCATCAGAAGCAAAATGCAAAGCAAATTATAAAAAAACAAAAGATGAAACCAATTAGAAGATTCTGGCAGATTGTTTCACAGGCCTTACCATAAAAATATATTGTGTTTTAAAAAATGAACAAACTATATGGAATTTCTTCAACTGAGTTTAATTTTCAAATAATGTATCACAAACAATCACTGCTTACATTGGAGCAAAAGTAACCACAAAGGATAGGATCAGATTAGTGGAAACCTAATAATAATATTGATTGTAATCGACAACAACAGACTTTAATAATAAATATCATTTAGCACAAAAAACAAGCGCAAAACATGCACAAAATATGAAAACATTCGCAACTGCAGGAACACTAGGGAAAGAAAAGAAACATTTTTTTTCAATAATTTGTAGACTACGTTGGCAATATGACTTCGCCATGGGCGCTACCCATGCCATAGACTAACAGTTCGTACTAATTATTACTGTTGAATGTGAATGTAAATGTAAAAAGTAAATGTAATATTAGTGTGGTAGGTGAGTGCTATAGTTAGTGCCCCATGTAGTTAGTGATCTAGATAGTGGTAGATAGTGGAAATATATAATATGTAAGTGGTATATAATGGGTTTAATGGGTTATGATGATGTTTGTAATATCTCCTATATAAGGAGTGTCATTTGGTCTTGTAAAATCAAGATATTGAATATCAATCAATAATTTCAATACATTTATTTCCTACATGGTATCAGAGCAGGTTTAGAACCTATTATTTTCGTTTCACCGGGGGCGGCAATCTCGCCTTGGCCGCCCGCCGACCTCAAGCCCCTCCACATGTATTGCACCTGCACCCGCAACTAAAATCTCTGCACCTGCACCTGGTTCTTATCAAATTGTGTACCAACCTGAATGTCCCAGACATCTTGAGGTACTGTAAATGCGTTCATTAAATCATTGGAAATTATGTCTCCAAGGAGCATCAAAGCAGCATCTGCAACAGAGGTGACATTACTGAATACAGGCTTATCATGTGGGCTGGTGCAGCACTATATTTCTCCCTCTGGCACCTGCCCAAGCCACTATGTTGGTGTCCTTCTGGGGGAACCTTCATCCACACCTTATCCTCCATATATTGGTGATGTTCCACGGTTGTTGTGGAATTTTCTGGCTAAAAAAAAAAAACATCTGTTCCTTCTGAGAATTCAGGTTCTTCTTGCCCAAAAAATTGCAGCAACACTGGTCAATTGTGCATTCGATCAGAGACTGATAGGAAAGGAGTTTGTGTTGTCTCTACAACTAGGTATGTACTAGCATATTCAACCCGGTTGAAGTTTGAGTCTGAAAGTTGGAAGGTGTTGACCCCTAATTCCTCTGATCAAATGGGGATGGTTGATCCTGTTTGGACGGAGAGCAATTGGGGAGTGATTGGGCTTCGGGTGTATACTGTACAGGATGCAGCTTATGACCGCCTAGTTTTGATGGTGGGTTTTTAGTGTTACAGTGTTGGCTTACCTTGCGATAGTAAGCACAAGAGCCTTCATTGCCAAGGCCTTGAAGCGGGATTGACATGAAATGACATTTTTGTAACCTTGTCTTTTTTATTTTGTCACAAAGATAGCCTTAAAGCACGGTCCACAGGTTAGGCTTTTGGTTATGGTACTTGTCCCTCTTCTGTAGAGTTATGTGCAGAGTATCATCCTCTATAGTCCAAAATGATGAGTCAGTCTTGACAGGGCAGCTGAGATCATGATTGAGATAAGGAGGGTTGCTTGTGATGCCAACTTTGACATGTTTGGACTGGATCTTGGAGTAGAAGAGCTTCTTGGGGACACATAACAGACCCCATTTTGTGCAGAACACAGATTGTGGTTTTCTTACAAATGACATCTACCACTATGTTCACTTTTCACCTCATCCTCCACCACCTTTTGCACACACCCAATACCCATTTTTTCTTTTTAAAACCAATCTTCACCTTTTGCACCCCACTCACCGACCCCTCAAATCCACTTTCTTTATTTTATTTTTTCTTTCTTTTTCCATTTAAAAAAAAAATATATATATATATACCATATCGATTTGCACACCAAACCTTACCTTATTTTATTCATGTCGGGGATCAAACCCGATCACCATTTTACAAAAAAAAAAAAAAAAAAAAAAACCGGCCTCACTTCTTCGCCTCTTCAGCTGTTCTTTTCTTCTTGCTTTGTCTTGGGCGGCCCTTGCCGGTGCTGCCTCCGTGTTTCCACGCCACCGAGCACGTTGTCTTCCCGTTGCTCTCAACTGTCACATATGGCGGCCCTCCAAATCTGAGCATCACGGTGGCCTTCCGCTTCAGTTCCTTATTTTCTGCCTTCAGCCCACATATCTCTGCTCGGGCATCCTTATACATGCCCTGGAGCAGAGCCAGTTGGGCGTTTAACTGCTGCACCTCATTTGTCCTACTCTGAAGCCGGTGCGACAGGTTTGAGACCGCAGTCATGGTCTCAACACATGACTTCAATGTGTAATAATTCGCCTCAATATCCGATTGTGCAGCCATTCTTTGCTCCACAGACAGCATCGGAAAGTTCAAAGGCGCAAAGCCAGGGGCGCTTGAACCAGGGACGCTTGGTTGAGGTTCAAGGGCCATATTCTGGGTTGTGGCCTCGTTGAGGTCGAGAAAGAGAGTGAGACCACGGGACGAAGAAGCTATGTTCTGGGTCACGGGGCGGGAAGAAGAAGCCATTTTCTAGGCAACAGAGTTACAGAGTATCTCTCTCAGCAAAAACGAAGAGGTTTTCAGAGTTTTTTTTCAGCAGATGTTTTGTTCTGCATAAGCGGCAGCCTCGCCTTGGTATAAATAGGCAAGGCAGACACGCGTATCACGCGCCTCTCAACGCCAGACGACAAATCGGCGCGCCTTTTGATGGCTCGACTTTTGATGGCTGTCGGGCACGTCTTTTGATGGCACGCCTTTTGATGGCACGTCTTTTGATGGCACGCCTTTTGATAAGATTGGGCACGCCTTTTGAGGGTCCGACAAGACTCGGTAAACTGTCCCGACTTTGATTCCGGTTAGCTTCTATATGGGTCCGACAAGACTCTGTAAACTGTCCCGACATTGATTCCGGTTAGCTCCTATATGGGTCCGACAAGACTCTGTAAACTGTCCCGACATTGATTCCGGTTAGCTCCTATATGGATCCGACAAGACTCGGTAAACTGTTCCGACATTGATTTCGGTTCTCAGCTACAACGGTTCGACACAGCCATATAGTGTCTTCTACTACGGTCCGACATGACCCCGTAAACTGTTTTCTACAACGGTCCGACATGACCCCGTAAACTGTTTTTCTACATCGGTCCGATATGACCCCATAAACTGTCTTCTACATCGGTCTACCATAACCATACAGTCTTCTACAACGGTCTGACACGACCCTACAGTGTCTCCTATCCTCTTTTATTTTATTTGTCAGATTATTTTTCCTGTCTTGTTACTCTCTCCAAACTCAAGTTGGTTAGTTCCTAACCCCCTTGAGTTTGAGGGGGGCTGTTGAATGTAAATGTAAAAAGTAAATGTAATATTAGTGTGGTAGGTGAGTGCTATAGTTAGTGCCCCATGTAGTTAGTGATCTAGATAGTGGTAGATAGTGGAAATATATAATATGTAAGTAGTATATAATGGGTTTAATGGGTTATGATGATGTTTGTAATATCTCCTATATAAGGAGTGTCATTTGGTCTTGTAAAATCAAGATATTGAATATCAATCAATAATTTCAATACATTCATTTCCTACAATTACTATAGTCTATACCATTCTAATTTAAGAAATATGCACAAATTTTTTTTATGAATTGAATGGCAAAGTTGCAAACAGAAACAATTCTTCACTATTCGAGGATTTATATCTTCAAATATATAACAAATGATTCTAGACACAAAAAATGGGTGAATTTTCAATGATGAGTAACAATAATCAGGTAAAATAAGTAGGCTTTCAACTGAACAAAAAAAGGATTGAAGAAAGACCAACCTTTAAAGCCCAAGAACCTAATGTGAGATTCTTGACATGAGCAAGGCTCTCAAGAAGTCCCCTTAAAACATTTTGGTGCCATTCATATTCATCATTCACATCATTCACATAGCTTGTTAAGTAGCAATTGAGGTTAGTGTCAACCAAAGACAACACGTCTGCCAATCGACAATTCATGGTCCCTAAAAAACCCGAAATCTCCAATGACTAAAGATTTGGAGTTGAAATTTCCAAATCAAAGTCCCAAAATTCATTAAATATTCCACCGTCGCCTTCATAGATGTCCATCAAATCCATTGAAAAATCTAGAAACCCCCTAGATATTGATTTGTGATTATGTATCAATTTTAAGCAGAATATAACAATCCCAATCAAACAATCAAAAGAAAGAGACACAAAGATTTTACGTGGAAAAACCACAATTGGACACCTTCCAATTGTGATCAAAAAACCACGGGCAACAGCCACAAGAACAATCCACTAAGAAGATTTAAAGGATTACAGGTATACTCTCAATTATCTAGCGAATTCACAACGCCTAATTGAACCAACCTCTATGTGCCTCTTCCAACCCCATCTTCAGCACGGAATTGTCTTTCTGATGAGCCACTCCGGATTCCACCAAAGCTTCAGGCTCGAATTCTTCAGAATTCACAACTGAAGAACAACTCTCTTTTGTGTATAACAAACAAACCTTTGATGTACTCTCTTTAAACCATGAGTTGAATACTCAATAAAACATCAAAGAAAAAAATAACAAAATATCCCCAGATATAAACCTTTAAGAACCAAAAGAAGATTTGGAGGACTTTTAATCAATTTCTTAGTTTTGGGAGAAAACCAAGTATTTATAGAGAACCAAAAGCAATCCAAGATTGGGAAGAAAACAAACTCCTTGAGAAATCCGGATTCTGAGGCTCGCTCGAGCGAAGCTTTCCTGGCTCGAGCGAGGAGAGTAATTTTCATGATTTCTACTAGTGCCCTGGCTTGAGCGACGGATCCTTGGCTCGAGCGAGGAATACACTTCTTCAGGTTTTTGTATGGACGCAATCCTTGGCTCGAGCGAGCAAACCTTCGCTCGAGCGAGCTCTTCTTGGCTCGAGCGACCAATGGCAAACATGCAATTTTGAATGCAATTTTGAATTTTGCTTCGGCCGCGAGTTGATCGGGCAGCTCGACCCCCGTAATAATCAGCGAAGTGGCAATCTTGAAAGCATTAACATCACAAACTTCTCCGCAAAGCTCGATTCGGGTTGGATTCGCATCTAATAAATTCATAGCCTCACTGAAATAAAAATGCGAATAAAATTACAACTCAAAAGAGTTTTGTCAAACGGGATTGCCAAGAATAAAAACCTAACACCAAAATTCTCTCAAGATCAAATTTTCCAGACTTGCTTTGCTAATATGCAAATGAGAGAAGCCATAAAAGTAACACAATTCTAAATTCTCCAATACAGGACTACCCTCTAATATCTTGTCAATCACACCATCATTCAACTTGACATACCCAATTGGCAATGTCTGCAGCAATTTCCAGCAAACAACTCCTTTAGGCATCAAACTGCACATGGAAAAACGCAATTCTCTGAAGGATGAATTGGCAAACAATTCCTGTGGCAAGAAGAAGAGTTCGTCCTCAGTCAAGTCATCCTCAGGAATGCGGAGTTTGAGTTGGCGGCGTTCCTTGTTGCGAATAGAGTCCATGAGTTGATATTGGAAGCGAATTCCGACATGTAATTGAAATCAAGCACGAATTTTTTAAGCATATAAGAGTTGCAGAGAAGTAGCGTTTTGTCAACAAATCTGATAAAGTCATAATTTATTTCATAACTAGCATCACATAATTCGTAAAAGCGGTAACGGAAAACAAGCGATGGAAGGGTAGTCCAAAGGTATTGCCATCTTTTGGAGAGAATATGAATGAGGAGAGAGTCAGGCAACATACTGATTCGATCGACGATGGTGATTTTCCTTCTGCAACATTATCGGAAAGTTGCCCATAGTGGTGGCCACCGGTGGCAACTGGGAATGGTAACCGGTGGCAATGAATTGGACAAATAGGTGAGAAATAAATTAATAGATAAATACCATGTGTATATACATAATGACATATTTTAATATTATTTTTATAAAATAATATTATGATATTTTTAAATTCTTTATATTATTACTCCAAAATTATTTGAAATAGGGTTTTAAAATTAATATGATTTGTCTTTTATCATCTGTTTTGGATGCAATCTAAAAAATAATAATAACATAGTAGAGTATAGTTTTGTAAATTGAAAAGTAGAATTAAGTTAAAATAAAATATTTTATCAATAATTTCCATATGGAGATATTTATTTTTATGAAATTCAACATGTTGGGAAAATTATTCAGTTTGGTTTAGACTTTAAATCAATTTTTGGATTGAAAAATCCAAAAACATGTTTGGTCTAGTATCTTTTAAAATATAACTCAAAATTATTTTTTCTCTCTCTTCTCCCCTCTCTCTTCTCTTTTTTTTTTTTTTTTGGGACAAATTATATTAAACCCCTTCAAACTATCGACCATTTATACTTTATCTCCTAATATTTTAAATCCAACAATTATCTCCTTCAAACTATTTGAATTTGAACATTGAGGCCTCGTTTGGCATGCGGAGGTTTAACCTAAAAGCTAAAAAGTTACAAAGAAAAAACCAAAAAATTTATAATCTATACCAAAAAGTCAAAAATTTCATTTTCTTTCTACTTTTTGAACATTTTTCATAAAAAATCAAAAAGTAATTCCAAACATATTAGTTTTTTTATCTAATATTTTAGCCAAAAAGTCAAAAACTTACTAAAATAGCCTGTACCCAAACGAGGCCTAAGTCATGTTAGTCATTTGTTAGATATTTGAATGAAAAATTGTAAAGTGTTGTGCACATAATGATTATATTAAATTTTCACAAAAGATAAAATAGGATAATTTGGTCATAAAATTTAATATAATCATCATGTGCATAGCACTTGACAATTTTTCATCCAAATATCTAATAGATAACTAACAGAATGACTATTTTAGTAACTTTTTGGCTTTTTACGAAAAGATGTGTAGAAAAGTAGAGAGAGTGATGTGACAATTTACAGTGATTTTTTGACTTTTTGACTAAAACTAAATGTTGCCAAACGAGGCCTTAATGTTCAAATTGAAATAGTTTGAGAAGGCAATTGTTGGGTTTAAAACATTAGGAGATAAGGTGTAAATGGTCAATAGTTTGAGGAGTTTAATATAATTTTCCTTTATATATATATATATATATCAATCAATCAACTAATTTTCTCACACCATATATTTCAACTACAAAAAATAAATAAAATAAATAAATAAATTTACAAATCATCTTAAAATTATTTTTCAAAGTTTAGAATCAAACAAGTTTTTACTTTCAAAACTCTTTTTTAAAAAAATTTATCTTTCAAAATACAATTTAAAATTCAAAACTTTTTAAAAAAAATTAAACCAAACGGAGCCACCATACACCTAGTACTTTTTAACTAAGGGTGAATTTTTTTTGATATGGCATATAAACACTTAGACATGAAGTGAAAATGACATGGCACGAGAACAGCAAAGTTTTTTTTTTTTTTTTGGATTGAATTAGTGTTAAAGTAATTCTAATATCCTGAAATGACCCGACACTATTATAACTAATATGACATAAAGCCCACCCCAAATATATATTTATATGAAAATGTTTATACATATATATTTATATTGATTGTTTGTAAAAAAGTTGATTATATTTGTATTTGAGAGAAAATGATAATAAATATTATAGAGTAAATTACTGTGACCATTCCTGAGATTTAAAAAAATTACAAATCTCATAAATATAATATAATTACGCTTCATTCCCTTTCAATAATGCTAAAGAAATTATAATTAATATAGATGAGTGTAGACATATTGATAAACAAGAGCAAAATAGACATTTTAATGGAAATTATATATTATATATATATATATATAACAACATCATTTTTCTATTTGTATGATTAACAAATTACTAATAAAATGACATCACTGTACTTCACAATGGGGTTTAAATGAGCAATTCAACATGAAATTACGGAACTCAACTCTTATGAAAAAGAGTTTGAATTCATTGTAGTGTTTATTTATCTCTTATTATGAAGGTTGTATATAGTTAAATGGTGGTTGTAACACTTGAAGCAATTGGACCACTCCCTCGCTTCTTGCTAAGGATAATGTAATCTTTTTTAAAGAAGTTTGTCTGCCTGAGCACCTAATGCAATTTTAAGAAACTTATGAATAATAAAATAAAATTCATTTTCTTCTTTCGTTTGATTCTTTATTTAAAAGGCAAAAGATATTCCATAAGAAAATTGAAAAAATTAAAGGAATTTAAAGAGACATATGCAAACCAAAATAGAGATATAAAAAATGGAAAAAGAAAAAAGTAATTATATATATTCAAATCATTGTAGATTTTGACCCCAAGTTGTACCTAGTTTTCATTTTAAAGAAAATGGATAAAATATTAGTTACATTGTTCTTTATTTTGGTTTTTTTTTAAAAAAAAAATTCACTTGTCTGCCTTTTTGTTGCATAACAAAACCTCAAATGTTTTCGCTCTTCGCTCTTTACTGTTTCCTTCCTTCCAAACACAGCTTATAATCCTTAATGAAAAGTGCTATGTTGGTGCACCTGATAATATTTTTTACAGCATTGATAGAGACCCCCTTCAATCACCACCTCTACCACCCCACACACACATGGTGGGTGGTGATTGGAGGAAAAAAAAAAAAAAAAAACTGGCCAATGGAAAGAAAAGGGGGTCAAAGGGGATTTGAAACATTTTTCTATTTTTATTGGCACACTTGAATATTTAACCAGATTACACAGCAGCCCCTTATAATTAAGTAGATCCATTGCAAGCTATGAGTATGAAATAGAACAAGCTTTTTTGCCCTAAAGAAAACAAAATCAAGATACCAAAATATAAACAAATCCACATTCTTTATTTAGACTTCTCTACAATATGTAGTGAATTGGTAGGACATATGTTATTGCTTTGCCCTTGGAATAGAGCAGTCGGATATAGAATTCCTCTTCAACAATCCACTCCTAGGCATTTTCAATTTATTTATTTATTTATTTATTTTATTTTGAAGAAAACATACTACTGTTATATGCCTAAATGTTCCACATCCCATGATACCTTAACGCCGTGTTTGGTTAGAGAGTTTAGAAAAAGATTTGAAAAAAAAAAAAAAGAAAGAAAAAAATGTGTAAAATTAAATGAAATGTAAGTATATTTTATTCACATTTCACCTACCTTTTCATTTTCTCTTTCTCTTTCTAAATTCCTTCCCAAATCCCCCAACCAAACACAACGTAAAAATTCAAATTACGAGTTGAAATCTATCTCTAGGATAAGCACAATATGTAAACATATAAACCTGTTCATCAGGTTATATTTCTTAATCCACAGATGGTCTCACATTAACAAATTTGAGTAGAACTTGAAGTCCAAGCAAAATCATAGAATCATCTTGTTTTTTTTTAATCCCAAAGTCATGTTTGTTTGAGAGGACATGGCCTTAGAATAATAATCTAATAAAATACATAATTCCATGTTTGGCTAAGAAAATTGAAATCCAGACTAATAATCCACCTGGACATGTATCCCCCATCTAATGGATACTCTAAAATGGGGATTGAGGAGATATTAAGACTAATTGGCTAAATTAAAAAATTGATAAGAATTTTTCCATCCTTCACCTAATTCTAGGCCAATCCAAACATGGGATATGATACACAATCCAAATGGATTGATAATCCCAGGACTAAGAGTATAATTTAGTTTGCCCAAACAAACATGACCCAAGTACATTCTTTTGCCGAACATCTTACTATTCAATCTAGACTTTCAAATTTCAATTAAAATTTACGTGATTTTAGGGTTTGATATTAACCAACTCCAAGCAGTTCTCTTACCAAAAGAAAAAAACTCCAATCAGTTAGGATCAACTTCAACTCTACACTACTTGCAAAATTCTCATTGAACAGAACAAGCCCATGTTCAAAAACCTAGTGAAACTAAATAATCTTCATGCATAGTACAGTTTATAAAGCACGACCCCTAGACAATTATATCCAATAGCTCACACATAACAGAGTTGCTAGATTCTGCCTTTTAATGTAAACAAACAAACAAATAAAAAAGCACTCTGTTTCTGCTTGAGTTGTCCATTTCACTAATTGAACATAATTACTGCATTGGGAGAGGATCTTGGAAATCTTAAAAACTTTTGTGCTACTTGGAAAAGTTCCTTATGCGGTAGACAATCTACCTTGATAACCATCTTTTGTAGCACCCTTGCATTCTTCAGCAGAAATTGCACAAATGAGAAGAGGAAACCACGGTAATACCATCTTAAGCCAGCACACTTAACTATTTTCAGATCCATCATCAAACAGTTAAAAGTCTTCTTTTGTGACGTCCAGTAATGCTCCCCGTTAAAATTGAAAAGGCGGGGGCGAACATCAGAAAAATACTGTAGATGAAGAATCATTAAGCTGAAATCTATGCATAAGGTTAAGAGTATCAACACAATTTTAGCAAAGAATGACTTCTCACGGTCACTGAAATGATTCAAATAAAATTTATTTACGTACAAACAAATGGCAAAAAATTTCCATAGAATCACTTACAATCTAAAGTAATGACTCATCAATACTAAGCAGTAGAATTGATTGGCATTACTATATAAATTACATAAAGATAAATTCAAAACCAATTTTTAATGGAGTCTTTCCATATCTTAAAGAAATAATTAAGGAAATTATTATGAAAAGACATACCTTAATATTATTTTTGGAAGGGGACATGGTTATGACTAATGTCTCTAGATGAGAAGAACTTTCCAAGATGTTCGCTAGTCCAAGGAGAACTGATTCCTTGATATCCGTATCTAGTGTTAAACATTCACACTTTGACAATGGAGAATGCCAACCTTTCCTTTCCAATATTGATAGTGGCTTTCTCCATCAGAAGCAAGATGCAAAATAAATATATATATAAAATACAAAACAAAAAAGCATGGCAAAACCAATTAGAAGACTGTTTTACCTATTTGTATATACAAATTGTAAGACAAGTCATGCTTAGGGAAGACGAATTGTGCTACAATCTTAGTTTAGTGTGAACAATTCAAGCTAACCGAAGATGATTCGTGCCTACAATTTGAATATACTTATCTTCTTGACGATGATATTAGGGCTTGTAGTCATGGTATATCACTATTATCCGGGCCATTGATTTACTAAAATCAAATATATAAATTACATGATATGTGTTTAGTGGCAGATTTGAGATCCTAAGACTCTGCCCATATTTGGAATGAATCAATTTTACTAGCTTAATTAAAATAGTTTTTGCTATTTTACTTGGTAGTTCAATTCAATGCTCATCTTTTGATCAAATTAATTTACGAATTTCTATTTGATAACACAACTCAGTCCATTAGTCCTCGTAGTATGATACTTGGATGATTCACCGTTCTACGAAATACATGCTACGTACAGTTTTTTTTCTTTGTTTTTTTTTATATTGAAAAAAGCCGATCATTACTACACCCTTCTAACTTAAGAAATATGCACAAACACTGAAGAATTGAATAACCAAGGGGTTGTAGCCTGTTTGGCTAGCCCTTTAGGCACCAAGTCTCTCGTAAGGGAGGTCTTGGATTTTACTCTTGGGACTGGATGGGAGGCAAGAATTTAGTCTTTGCAAGGAAGGAAAAAATTTTTTTTTGAAGAATTGAATGGCAAAGTTACAAACAAGAACAATTCTTCATTATTCAAGAACTTTAGTCTTGAAATACCTAACAAATGATTTTAGACACATAAATTGTGTAATTCTCTATGAAGAGTTACATAAACTCAACAAACATTTAGAATCAGTGTTATTGGGAAGCTTAAACATAAATTATCTAAAAAGAAGACAATATAATAATTAGTTAAAATATGGAGAATTCATTGCCACAAATGATTATAGAAAGACAAACCTGTAAAAGCCAAGTTCCTAATGTGAGATTCTTCACATGAACAAGGCTCTGAAGAAGTCGTCTTGAAATATTTTGGTGCCATTCAAAATCATCATCCAAATCATCATCATCAATTGTGAAGTCACAATTGAGGGTAGCATCAACCAAAGATGATTTGTCTGCCAACCAACAATTCGTCCTCCCAAAACAACCCAAAATCTCCAATGATGGAAGATTAGGGGCCAAAATTTCCAACACAGAGTAATGTTCATCTTCTTCTTCATCCATGTCAACTTCTTCTTCCCAAAATTCTCTCAGGATCAATTTTTTCAGACTCGCATTAACAACATGCAAACGAGTGAGGCCATAAAAGTAATTAGCATGCTTGGTTGCCGTTTTTGAAAATTTTTTTGAAAAAATGATTTGAAAACTGTTTTTTGAAAAAAAATGCTTGTTTGATTTTCAAAAAATATATCATTACAATTTCAAATTTCCCTCTAAATTAATGATTGAAACAATTAAAAAAATACAAAAAAATCACATCAAAACATTCTCTCAGATTTTTTAAATATATATATATATACATACATATATGTACCTATATGTACCTATATGTACCTATTCTACTAAAGCCTACCTATCTCATTTTCAAAGCCTACCTATATGTACATATTCTACTAAAGCCTACCTATCTCATTTATTTTTTTGAAAACATAACTCATTTTTTAGAATAACCAAACAAGTTGTATACAATTTTCAAAAAATCATATTAAAAAAATCACAACCAAACACAGTGAATACAATTCCAAATGCTCCAATACAGGACTACCCACTAATATCTTCCCAATCACACCATCATCTAACTTAACATAGCCAATTGACAATTTCTTTAGCAATTTCCAGCAAACAACCCCTTTAGGCATCACAGTGCACAAAGAAAAATGTAATTCTGTGAAGGATGAATTGGTAAACAAAAGCTGTGGCAACACAAAACGAACGTCCTCATGCAAATAATTATCAGCAGTGTGGAATTCGAGATGAAGCTCCTCAGCGGCATTCCTTGTTGCGAAGCGAGTCCATAAATTGACATTGGAAGAGAAACGCGAGTCGTATTTGAAATCAACCACGAATTTCTTAATCTTGGAAGAGTTGCAGAGGACTAGGGTTTTATCAACAAATGTGACAAATTCATGAATTCTATCAACAGAGTCGGGATAAGGGAGACGGAAAATGAGAGATGGTAGGGTAGTCCAAAGGAATTGCCATCTTTTAGACAAAACATCGGTTTTGATGGCATCTTCGATTGGTAAAAAGGAAAGAATATGAGTAAGTAGGGAGGATGCCGGCATGAAGAAATTTGTTGTCGGTAAATTTCTGGATTTTGTTATGATAGACTCCCAAACGGTAATTTCTCAAGTTCGAAGTTTTCAATTAATTTTGCATGATATTCATTCAGAAGGTATGTCTCTTAGCGAGTCTTTCCAAGTCGTTGCTTTAGTGGAAAAGTTATCACCAGCTTGGAAAGATTTCAAAAATTATTTAAAACATAAACGCAAAGAGACGACCATGGATGGACTTATTGTAAGACTAAGAATTGAGTAAGATAACCGTAAGGCTGAAAAGAGGAATGGGAAAAATCCTATTGAGTCCAAGGCTAATGTGGTTGAACAAGTTCATAACCCACATAACAAAAAGAGGAAGTTTACTGGAGATGGTCCTAAACAAGACGACAACAATGACAACAAGAAGTTCAAAGGAAAATGCTATAACTGTGGCAAGACTGGACATGAACTTCTGACTGCCGCCGCCCTAAGAAAGATCATGGAAGTACAAGCAAGAAGACCACCAATCAAGCCAATGTAACTGAATTAGATTACATCTCTGACGGAGTGAATGACATCAACCTCTCTGCTGTGGTGTCTGAGGCTAACTTGGTTGGAAATCCCAAAGAGTGGTGGGTTGACATTGGAGCAACTTGTCACATATGTGCGGACAAGAAGATGTTCACTACCTACAATGAGGCTGCAAATGGTGAACAACTTTTCATGAGAAATTCTTCTACTTCTACTGTGGATGGACAAGGAAAAATGATCTTGAATATGACATCAGGGAAAGAACTGACCCTCAACAACGTACTGCATGTACCTGACATCCGAAAGATTTAGTTTCTAGTTCTTTGTTAAGTAAAAATGGTTTTAGGCTTGTCTTTGAGTCTGATACATTTGTATTAACAAAGAGTGGCATATATGTTGGTAAGGGATACATGAGTGATGATCTCTTCAAACTAAATGTAATGACAATTGTACCAAAAGTTACTATGAATGAGAATAACACATCTTTTGTTTATATTCTTGAGTCGAATTTATGGCATGGTAGATTAGGACATGTAAATTATGATGCTTTGCGTAGATTAATTGGTTTGGATTATATACCAAAGTTTGAAATTGATCCTAATCATAAATGTGAAATTTGTGTAGAAGCGAAACTAACTAAGGCTTCATTTAAATCGGTTGAAAGGAAAACCGAACCTCTAGAATTAATTCATACTGATGTATGTGATCTAAAATTTGTTCAAACTAGAGGAGGCAAAAAGTATTTCATAACATTTATTGATGATTGCACAAGATATTGTTATGTTTATTTACTTAGAAGTAAAGATGAAGCCTTAGAAATATTTAAACTCTATAAAACAGAAGTTGAAAATCAACTTGGTAAAACCATTAAAATGGTTAGAAGTGATAGAGGTGGTGAATATGATGCACCATTAAATGAATTTGGTGCACAACATGTCATTATTCACCAAACTACAGCACCTTATTCTCCACAGCAAAATGGAATTGCTGAAAAGAAGAATAGAACCCTAAAAGAAATGATGAATGTCATGTTACTAAGTTCAGGCTTACCACAGAACTTGTGGGGGGAAGCAATATTGTCTGCTAATTATGTTCTTAACAGAATACCCCACAAGAAAACCAACAGCACTCCTTATGAATTGTGGAAAGGTCGACCGCCTTCCTACAAATACTTAAAAGTGTGGGGGTGTTTGGCAAAAGTTGAAGTTCCTGTTCCTAAAAAGACTAAGATTGGACCAAAAACAGTAGATTGTGTGTTTATTGGTTATGCTCAGAATAGTAGTGCATATCGGTTTCTGACTTATAAATCAGAAATACCTGATATAAATGTGAACACTATTATAGAGTCAAGGAATGCTGTGTTTTTTGAACATGTAAGAAAGGACAGGAATTAAGTTCACAGAAAAGAACTTATGATTGTACACAAAGTCAAGAGACTAATGACAATCAAACACAAGAGACTAGTAATGGTCTCGACCAACAGGATTTAACTGATGATGAACCAAGACGAAGTAAGAGAGCGAGAACATCAAAATCCTTTGGTCCAGATTTTCTGACATACCTGTTAGAAAATGAACCTCAAAGCTTTAAGGCAGCAATGACAGGTCCTGAAGCACCTTTGTGGAAAGAGACTGTTAATAATGAAATTGAATCCATTATGCAAAATCATACTTGGGAATTGGTGGATCTTCCACCAGGTTCTAAACCTCTTGGATATAAATGGATATTCAAGAGAAAAATGAAAGCAGATGGTTCAATTGACAAGTATAAAGCAAGACTTGTAGTTAAAGGTTACAGACAAAAGAAAGGTCTGGACTATTTTGACACATATTCCCCTGTGACAAGAATAACATCCATTCGCATGCTTATTTCTATAGCAGCGTTGTTTAATTTAGAGATACATCAAATGGATGTTAAGACAGCTTTCTTAAACGGTGATCTAAATGAAGAGATCTATATGGAGCAACCCGAAGGGTTTGTAGTGTCAGGCAAGAAAAGAAAGTTTGTCAGCTTGTAAAATCTCTTTATGGATTAAAACAGCACCTAAGCAATGGCATGAAAAATTTGATCATGCAATGCTTACTAATGGGTTTAAGATAAACGAATGTGACAAATGCGTCTATGTTAAAAACACTGACCAAGATATGTCATAGTTTGTCTTTATGTGGATGACATGCTTATCATTGGAAGCAGTCAAAACATGATCAAATCAACTAAGCAAATGCTTAACAAAAGTTTTAATATGAAAGATATGGAAGTCGTAGATGTTAAAATATCTGACGGATATGCATTATCTCAATCTCATTATATTGAGAAAATTCTTGATAAATTTATCAAGGATGATTTGAATTTAGCTAGAACACCTGTAAACATCAGTCTTTATTTATCGAAAAATAAAGGTGATGCAGTGTCTCAGTTAAAATACTCCCAAATCATTGGAAGCCTAATGTACCTAATGAATTGTACTCGTCCTGATATAGCTTATGCTATCAGTAAATTGAGTAGGTACACTAGTAACCCCGGAGAAGACCATTGGAAAGCGATCATTCGGGTTCTTAGATATCTAAGATTTACTCGTGATCATGGTTTAAACTTTACTCGATATCCAGCAGTACTCGAAGGTTATTGTGATGCAAATTGGATATCGGATACTAAAGATTCAAAATCCACTAGTGGATATGTCTTTACTCTGGGAGGCGCTGCTGTTTCATGGAAATCCACGAAACAAACATGCATCGCACGATCCACAATAGAATCCGAGTTCATTGCTTTAGACAAAGCAGGAGAAGAAGCAGAATGGCTTCGTCACTTCTTAGAAGACATTCCAATGTGGCCAAAACCTGTGCCAGCTATTTGCATTCATTGTGATAGTCAATCTGCAATAGGCAGGGCACAGAATCATATGTATAACGGTAAGTCACGACATATTCGTCGTCGACATAATACCGTAAGGCAATTGTTGTCAAATGGAATAATCTCAATAGATTATATAAAATCTAAAGAGAATATTGCGGATCCGTTAACAAAAGGTTTGACAAAAAGCTAGTGTATAGTTCATCGAAGGGGATGGGATTAAAGCCTATTACATAAGAGTCGTCATAATGGTAACCCTACTTATATGACTGGAGATCCCAAGAACTAAGTTCAAAGGGACAACTAAGTTATGTGTGGCTCGCCAGAAATCACCAAGGGATTAAAATTCCCTACCCATTCCTATGGTGAGAGTGATATCTGCAACATGTGTTGTCTGCAGGGGTATAAGGATAAGCTTTGCTTTTAATGATTACTTATATCTTGATTTAGGCATAAAATCAAGACGAGTATAAGGAGATACTCACAATAAGAATCACCTATATGAGTGTTGAACTGGGGCCGGTTCTATGAGAATGAAGAGGCTAAATTCTCTAGAAACACTCATGAAAACCAGGAGCGTTCAAGGCCAAAATGAACACAACAGTGAGAACCACGATGTGTTAGAAGATATTTTGTGTGAAATCTATTGTCTTGGCTTACACAAACGGCTGAACAATTCAAGGCATCGCGTCCATTGGTTAGCTAGTAAGTCCGATAGATTATCACTAGGGAAGGTTCAAGGCCGAAAGCTACCTATCCTGATACAAGATATTTTCGACTTATACTCTTTCGACAAAGTCTACATATTGTTGCATTTCCGTTGTCATCAAATTCCATTCATTTGGGGGACTGTTAGAAATGGTAGAATTTTTTCCTAAGTTTGGTCTATTTTTTAGGTGGGCCCCGTGTGTCGATTTTCACGGGTCAAAGTGGTAACGCGTTCTATGCCGCGTTGTGATTCACGTGGTATATTTGGTTGCTCAAAACCATTACCGAGTGAATGGGAAATTGAAGCCAAAGTGTGCTCCATGGAAATTGAGTTTTGGTGGAAAATCCTTAAAGGTTTGAATAAGGCTTGTTCCGCATTGATTTGGTGGGAAGTTTTAAAAGGGTTTATAAGGCATAGGTTTGGTACTTGGAGTGTGCCCCAAGGGGTACCCAAGTGTTTTAGAGAGAAAGGTTATGGGCAAAATGGGCTAGACCCATTGGACCCAAAAATCACCACACACGCGCGCCGTCGCCGTCCAGTCGGGCGGGTTGGGCTGGGCTGGGCCTGGGCTTAGGCGCGGGTGCGTGGTGTGAGGTTGGGTTGGGCTTGTCCGGCCTAATACTATCTTTTTGGGCCAAAAACATTTGAATTTAATTTTATTTTTTAGTAAATAAAATCCAAATTTCAAATCAATTCCGAAAATAAACTGGTCCGGTTTTACTGCACACCCAAACAGGGCCCTTCCCGTTTTTATCTGTTTGAATTATGACCCAACAGATTCAAATCTGTTTGAATTCAAAACCAACAGGTTTCATACCTGTTCAAATAGGTTTGCACCTGTTTAATTCAAAACCTGCAGCCACCAATACATTTATAAATAGGACAACCCTCATTTGATGTTTTACATTCAGAAAATTCATAATTTTCGTCCTTAAGAGCTCTGCAAATTTATTCTTCATTTTGTTGCATTATTTTCTTGTAAGAAAGAGTGTAAACACTTAGTGTGTTCGTAAGGCAAACAATTTGTAGTGCTGCTATTGTTTGTAGTTGATCATTTCATCCTGGGAGATAGACGTCCACATTCTGAAAGCACCGTGGAGAGGACGAATCTGTCTTAAGGACACAGTGTCAAACACTGGACTTGATCAGATTATTATTCAAGAATTAATCAAGTAAGTTATTTAATTTATTTTCGGTGTTATTTTTATTTATTTAAATCAGATTTTAATTTTGTTTTTGTAACAAAATAAAATCTGTTTTTATTTATTTTATTTTTTATCTATTTGATTTTTGTAATCAAACAATTCTCTCATTTCCTTTATTTCTTTATATTCTAGTTGTTGTTTAGTACACATTGAATTTAATTTATTTAAATACAGTAAATTGTCCAACATGAAGTCAGGTAACATACTGATTCTATTGATAGGGGTCCTTTTGCTGTAAGTCTTCTTGGGCCGTATCGACAATGGGACGTCGTCGTCGTCTGTGATCAAAGACTCGTCATTTCTTCGCCGGGAGATCCGTTGCTTCGTCTTAACATGGTTTTTCACTCTGCTCGAAACGAATATAAATCTCCACCAAAAATAATCAATTTCCAAACAACTTAATAAAAAAAATTACTAAAAAAAATTTTAAAAAATCAAAAAATAAACCCCCAACCAATATACCAAAACAAAAAAAACTAACCACATAAAAATATAGTCGGCCAATATGAGTGAACACATCTATTATGATTTTTTATGTGGTTAGTTTTATATCCATAATATTGTTGATGTTATAAAACTAAGAATAATGTGCAGGACCCCCTTTTTAAGACCCCCTTTGGACCCCCTCTTGATTTGATTGGTCACCTTTTTCTTCTTTTCTCTTTTTTTTTTTTTTTTCTCCAATCACCCCCCGCCACGTGTCAAAGGGGGTGGTGGGGGTGGTGATTTGAGGGGGTGCCAATCACCACTGTAAAACTAATCCGTTGACTTAATTTGTCAAAAAAATGTCATGTATAATTTTATTTTTTTATTTTTTTATTTTTTTTCTCACACTTAAATCCAAGGAAATGGATTCTATATGTATTTATTAATGTTGATATCATTCTTTCATATTTAGAAATAAGAAAATGAAGTAAGTAATGATATTATGTATACGAAAATTCTACAATACGCACTTTCTATCATATGTATTCTTAAGTTATGTCATTTTTTTCTTTAGTTATGACTAATTTTTTTATTTAGTTATGACCTTATTTAAGTTATGACTCATGAGATATCTAATTATGCCTCATGTGTTGTTTGGTAATTACTTTTTTATTTGGGACGAATTACACTAACGGTTCCTATAGTTTGGGAGTTATGTCGCTTTGATTCTTGACTTTTCAATTGTGACACATTTAACTCTGAATTTTGAATTTTGTTTCAAATAAAGGCAATTGAAGATATCATTGCTTAATTTTAAGGGCAAAATCGTCAATTTGATAAAATATAAATTAATTTCAAAAATAAATATCAAAAAAATATTTTGAATTTTTAAAAATTATTTCTACCTACTAAAGATAAAATTATGTAAAATTGATAAATGTTTTACCAAATTAATTTTTATTATGTGTTTGGATAATGGCTATGTAATGAGTAGTTATTTTTATTTTCATTAAATTAGTTTCTATTTTTCAAAAATCAAATATATGGATGGACAACTTTGATATCATTATTAAACCAATCTATTAAATCAAAAAATTCAAAACTAAAAACATTTCATATATTAAATATACCGATTACACATTAAAATCTTAACAACCACCCATTACATGATTATCATCCAAACACATAATAAAAATTAATTTGGTAAATAAAAATATCTAAAAGATTTATCAATTTTACATAATATTATCTTTGGTGGGTAGAAATAATTTTTACAAATTAAAAAATATTTTTTTAACATTTATTTTTGTCAAATTAGTTTAAATTTTATCAAATTGACGATTTTGCCTTTAAAATTAAGCAATGATATCTTCAATTGTCCTTATTTAAAACAAAATTCAAAATTCAGTGTTAAATGTATTACAATTAAAAGGTTATGGACCAAAGTGACATGAATCCTAAATTATAAGGACTGTTAGTGTAATTTGACATTTTTTTTTAATTATTACTCAAAACGTATGAAATTATGTAATTTTCTTCTTTAATTATAAGATGAATACGATACACACCCATCTTTCCCTTATGTATAACATTGCTTAATCGGTTAAGAATCAATTACTGGTTCAAACCGCAAATTAATAATTATTTCATGAGTATATTAAAAATTATATTTAGTTAAAATGCTTTCTTTAAATTATTTATATATATATAAATAAGTGGAAATTGCCGTTGCCACATGATACTCCAATTCTAAACTGTCCATGAAGTTAGCGACCATTTTTTAACACAAAAATGAATATGACACACTGCGATAACGAATGTAATACTAACCAAACGAAGTGGAAGTCTCTCTCTAAAATATGCACAATCTGGAAACACTGAATCTATTCATCAGGTGGAAAGCTTGCATTTCTTAATACAGATGCTCTCACATTACATTTCAAATAATTAGTAACAATTTTAGGTAGAACCTAGGTTCAAGCAAAATCATAGAATCATCTTGTTTTTTAACCCGAAGGTCATCTTTGTTCAAGGGGGACATGGTCTCTTAGTATTGAATTAAAATAATCTAATAAAACACATAATTTTACGCATGACTAAAAAATTGAAGTCTAGACTAATAATCTACTTGGACATGTATCCTCCATTTGGTGAGCTGTTAAATCTAAAATGGCGAATAAGGAAATTTTCAGATTAATTGGCTAAATTACACAATTCATAAGATTTTTTTCAATCTTTACTCATAATTGTAGGCTAATCCAAACATGAAATACAATACACAATTCAAATGGATTGATAATCTCAAAACTAACAGTCATATAAATATTAAACCCATATAATTCAGTACACCAAAACAAAGATGACCCAAGTACATTCTTCAACAAAAATTTTCTACAATTCAGTCCAGGCTTTCAAATTCAACAAAAACTACTACATTTTAGTGTTGGTTATTTACCACTACAAGCAGTTAGGATCAACTTCAACTCCACACTACTTGCAAAAACTTCCAAAGAAACAAGTGCATGTGCAAAAACCTAGTGAAATTAGATAATCTTCATACATAGCACGGTTTATAAAGTGCGACCCCAAGACAATTACATCCAGTGATAGACTACTTCAAAAGACAAACAGAACAAAATAATGCTAGGAAAAGAAAAACACTCTGTTTCTACTTGAGTTGCCCATTTCACTAATTGAACATAATTATACATCGGGAGAGGATCATGAAAAACTTAAAAACCTTTGAGCTGCTTGGAAATGTTCCTTCTGTGGTATATAGTCTACCTTGATAACCATCTTTTGCAGCACCCTTGAATTCTTCAGCAAAAATTGCACAAATGAGAAGTCGAAGTCACAACAATTCTATCTTAAACCAGCAAACTTAACTATCTTCAGTTGCATCATCAAACGCTTAAAAACCTTCTTCTACGATGTCCAGTAATGCTCCCCGTTAAAATTGTAAGGTTGGGTGAGATCGTTATAAGAATACTGTAGATGAAGAATCATTAAGCTGAATTCTATGCATGAATTTAACAACACCACTTTAGCAAAGAATTTGACTTCTTACAGTCACTGAAATGATTCAAAATTCTACATCAGATATCATTTAGAGAATATTTTGAAGGTGTAAACATGATGGGCAAATAAAATTTATTTACTTGCAAACAAAAGAGGAAATTTTTTAATAGAATCACTTATAATCTAGAGGAAGGACTCATAAATACTAAAAATACTAGAACCGATTGGCATTACTAGATAAAATACATAAAGGTAGATTCATAACCAATTTTTGATGGAGTCTTTCCATATCTTAAAGAAAATAATCAAGGAAATTATTATGAAAAGACATACCTCATTATTCATGAAAGCGGACATGGTTATGACTAATGTCTCTAGATGAGAAGAACTTTCCAAGATGTTTGCTATTCCAGGGAGGACTGATTCCTCAATACGCTTATCTAGTGTTGAACAACTCAAAATAAATGAGTAATCATTCCTTTTTCATATACATCTCAATGCGGAGAGGGGCTATTTATAAGGTTAAAAGAATGACCTAGCTAACTAAGGAATAGTTTAAGTATGGAAAAAGCATAAAATCAATAAAATCAAATAATACAGCTATACAAATCCCATGATTCACTAACATTCCCCCTTAAGTTGGTGCGTAGATATCTCCTATGCCCAACTTGTCAAGCAAATCAATAAAAATATTTGTCGAAACTACATGTGTCAAGATATTTGCAAGCTACTCTCCGGTCTGAACAAACGATATGGCTACCAAGTTTGCATCCAACTTCCCCTTGAAGAAATGCCGATCTACTTCTACATGCTTAGTACGATCATGTTGAACTGGGTTATTACCTATCTCTCGAGCAGCTTGATTGTCACAATAAAGTTTCATAAGACCAATTGGTTTGAAACCAATCTCTGTAAGTAACCAACGAAGCCATAGGAGTTCACAAATGCCTTGGGCCATTCCCCGATATTCAGATTCCACAAAGGAATGAACTACCACATTCTGCTTCTTATTTCGCCAAGTAACTAGGTTACCACCAACAAATGTAAAATAACCTGAAGTAGAACGTCTGCCAATTATACTATCTGCCCAATCTGCATCTGTATATCCCTCAATTTTCAGATGCCCATGTTTCTTGAACATCAAACCTCTCCCAGGGGCAGACTTTAAGTAACTTAGAATACACATAACAGTTTCCATATGATCTTCACTTGGAGAATGCATAAATTGGCTAATAACACTTACAGCATATGCAATCTCAGGTCGAGTAAGTGAAAGATAAATAAGCTTTCCCACTAACCGCTGATATATGTCCCTATTAGTTGGAACCTGATCTGGATAAATCCCCAGATGATGATTCTGCACAATAGGAGTACGTGTAGGTTTACACCGCATCATACCAGTTTTAGCTAGCAAATCCAATACATACTTCCGTTGTGATAAGAAAATGCCACCACTCGAGCGAGCAACTTCAACTCCTAAATTTTTTTTGAAACCCCCCAAATCTTTCATATCAAACTCAGAAGCAAGATAACCTTGAAGTTTCCGAACTTCATCAGTATCGTCACCTGTGACAATCATATCATCAACATAAATAACCAACAATGTAATCTTACCACTTTTCCGCTTTATGAACAAGGTATGGTCAGAATTCCCTTGACAATACCCATACATCTTCATAACTTGCGTAAACCTCCCAAACCAAGCTCGAGGTGACTGCTTAAGATCGTAAAGTGCCTTCCACAATTTGCACACCTTTCCTGATCCACCAACTATGCCATAACCTGGTGGGAAGTCTATGTAAACCTCCTCCTTCAAGTCTCCGTGTAAAAAGGCATTCTTACGTCAAACAGCTTCAAAGGCCAATCAAAGTTAACTACCAAGGATAATAACACCTGAACAGTATTCATCTTTGCTACGGGTGCAAAGGTCTCCGTGTAATTAACTCCATAGGTCTAAGTATATGTCATGACCCAAACTCGCCTCTATAGGTTTAGCGTCGTGGCCAACCAGTAATCCTTGGATTACCAAAAGCCTCTAAACAAAATAACCTATAATTAGGGGCTACGGAAGCAAATATTGAAACATACATAGTCCATTGAGCTGTGGAGACATATATGCGACAGAAATTTTAAATCTCTTACATGACATGACGTTATAATGTAGTAGTGTAGACCGCCCGAATGTCCTCCGCGCGCCCCTCTTTCGGAGATGGCGCGAATTTGGTTCTTGCTACTATAGTTCGGACTCCTGTCACGGTTCTGAATCTAATCTCACAAAGTGCAATGTAAGACTGATAAATCACCAAATAGTCTAATCCGACAAATCGTTTTGGAAAACGGATTTTAATCAAAAAGTGCCAAACATGGACTGCTTTGCCAGATTATAGAGTCGCCACCTAAATGTTTTGTTTTGGGAAATTTAGGAAACCCTGACTCGTGCCAAAGGCCACGTGTCCGTCATCACCAAAGTTACCTCGGCTCGAGAACTTGGGTACGAGGGGGGAAGGTCATGAAATGAGCACCCCCGCTCACCGATCAAAGGATCGACCTCTACTATCATAATATGTTGTTTTATAGACACATGCGTTCTTATTCCAATTATTATCTATCTTACTACGTGATGAGCACAGCATACAAGTATAGACTAAATCACAAGAATTGGAACAAAATATCTCATGTTTGTTTTTCGAAAATGGTTTGAATTTTCCATCCTCGAGTGGGCTTAGAAATGCGGATTTGCCACCAAACAATGTGGGCTTAAAACATGATGATTTGCCACTCCAAGCGGGCTTAAAACTCACATTTTGATGAATTGTTCCAATTCAAGTAATAAAGCCTTCATCCGCAGGCATTCATACAGTTAATCATTTAAGCACATAGCCTCATGGCAAACATGTTATCATGGCAACACTCACACTCATGCAAGTATGCTAAAGCGTAAACACTCACAGTGTACTCCCAGCCAAAACAGAGAACTAGTTAAAAATCAATGCATGATCCTAACTATACAAGATGCTTAATGCAATACATGCAAAATGCAACTAAATAGGCTCGGCTATCTAAAATGGCATATGAATGCAGCACTTGATAACATGCTTTAGACACGTATTCAAGTAAGTGTATTGAAATACAATGCAATTTGTATGATGCACCGAGCCCGGTGCATGTAAGACAAATGAAGGATGCAAACATGCAAGCATAAGATATGCTAATTGAAAATGATCCTAAACTAACCATCGAAAGCGGTTAAGTAAAATGGAGAAAGACATGGGGCTGGAAGACATTCACACATACACGCACACTTATTATAACATTGCCCTCGCGAAGGAGGGTCCAAATGAATTAGCTAACTAGCTACGCTAATTAAACTAATTATTACAAACCAACTAATTAACTATGCTAAGCTAATTAATTATTACAAAACTCTAACTAATTAGCAACTAATTAATTAAATTACAAATTCAAGCTAATTAATGAATGAAGCTTTAAACTAAGCTGCCCCAGCTCTATTTGAAGATGTTGAACATGCATGCACGCATTTGGTTTCTCGCCCCGAAAAGCCTTCCAGTTTGCTCTTTAGAGGCTCTGTTTGCAGGGTGTCTTCAAGAACTTGCTACTGAAATTTACCAAACCAATGCTAGGGAATGCACCAGTGGCCTGCCAGCCATCTGCCGGCCAAGAATGGGTCTCTGCCGGCCAACAATGCAAGGGTGCCAGCCATCAATGTGGCACTGCCGGCCACTGGTGTGCTGTGACACCAAACTGCAACAGAGCACAAAACAGAGGAAATGGAGGGCCTCCCTAGGGCATGTATGTACTGTGCCACTCCTTATCATTTCAAAACATCAAGGGAGAGGCATTATTGGATCCAAAACCATCAATCAAGCATCTCAATGCATGATGGCCAAGGATCCAACTTGTACAAACTCAATGAATGCAACAACAAACAAGACACTAGGACCACTACCTTATCAAGGTTGATCAAAGGCAATAGAGACAAAGGGGGTTGGCCCATTTTCATCACTTTGAGTATGAAATGGACTAATCCACCTTGTGTTCAATATGATGTCCGATTGAACACAATGCAATACAACAAAATAATGCTTATCTTGGCATGTTTTACTTGATTCAATTCTTATTTACACATTTTAAATTACCAAGCCATTCATTAACCAATTTGTCCAAATGTGAGAGTCCTTTAATGAGAGAGAGGTCTATCAAAAGAATGGTTTAAGGCATAGGAGAGACCATGCCTTTGACTATGAGGAACCCTCAAAAGAGGGTTAAAGCCATTTAAGCGTAAGCCTCAATCCCAAGCATTAAACACAACCTCAAGACTAACCAATCTTCAAAGCAAATCAGAAGTGGAGAAATGAGGGAGGTGGCAAATTTTTAGTGCTGATATGGCATGGAAAACAAGACTCTAACATGCAAATAAATCATGCACAACATGTTAGGAACCAAAAGCATTTACGCTAGTGAAGAGCTTTATACTAGAGGCATGCAAAATCAATCACAAAGGACCAAACTAGCCCTAGACAGACCTCAAACATGCCAAAACAGTGGCCAAAATGAGCTGAGATGGTAGCATGAAAAGCAAGAAAATCATGCTCATGTATTGGCTCATAAGCAAGGCATAAAGGCACAACTCTCAAAGCCATAAAAGAGTGGAATATGTGAGAGTGTGACTATATTATATGCTATGAAATCACATGCAAAATGATGCTATGGCATGCAAACAACTCAAACAAAGCATGTTAAAGGCCTCAAAACTCAAAGCTAGCCAAGGCCATTTACACTACAACCATGCAAGGCAAGCCTCAAAGGGCCAAGACCACTTAAAATAGAGTTAAAGCATGCTAAAACATGAGCAAAAACATGCTGGAGTGGAGTGAACACATGCTAGAATAGTAGGCTAAAACATCAAGTAAACTAGGCTAACAAGCATGATTGCACTACAAGTGTAAGAAGCAAACAAGAGATGACTGAACCAGCCAAAAACAGAGTTATAACATGTTAAAAAATTCACAAAAACATGCTGAGATCAAGCCATAAGATGGTAGAAAAGCATGCTCAACCTTAAGGCCAACAACACAATCAAGGAAGCTACAAGGAGAGGGGATCACCCCCTCCTATTTAAGACCTCAAAACCAACTTTCCACCATTGAAATTCCTCCGAGTTTCAATGGTTAAGAGACCAAGCAAAGATTATTACAAAAGTTTAGAAATGTGGCTCAAGAGGCTTTACAAGCCAAAGAGCACAAGAGGGGAACCACCTCCAAACCACACAAGACTCAAACCAACATTTTTTAGCCTTAAAAACAAAACTTTTTTTAGACTAAAACCAGCTTCAAAGTTGCATACAAAGATGGCAAAGCAATGAACTAGAAGCACAACAATAATACAACAAGCAAACAACCAACTTTCTGAGCCAAAACCACTCCAAGGAGTTCAAATAAGACCTCCAAGAGCCTCAATCCTAAGGTGAAGGTGTTTGGCTAAGGGTGCTAGTGCAAATATATGGAGAAAGTTCACTTTCAAGCACAAAATAAGCACAAAATATAGAGAGAGAGGATTCTAGAGAGAGAGAGAGAGAGAGAGAGAGAGAAATATAGCTCAGCCAAATTTTGTAACCCTTTGCATGCATATAGATGAGTCCTATATATAGAAGATACAAAGCTTCTTTGAAGAGATCTAGCCATCCACGTGGGTGCAGATGAGCTCACCTGTGCATACAACTGTCAAAAATATCTACAAAATATCTACTGAGCAGTTGGTGTTCGACCGGCCATCAGTGGTGGTCGGCAGTGCCTTATTGATGCCCGGCAGGCCTCATCAATTGCCGGCAGGAGGAAATGCATGGCCGGCAATGCCAAAAAAGTGGCCGGCAGTTCATTCCAAGAATTACTCTGAAAAGACCAACACATGGTCTAAATATGAGACATAATGGAAATAGGGTTTGGAAAGAGCAAACCTGGCATGTTCTGTTGCAGGATTCGGGTACTCGACGAGCAATCAGACTTGTTGCTGGATGTACCTGCAAGGACACCCAAGTCTTGAGAACGGTCAAAAATAGGGTGTCTACAAGTAGCCTTACGTTATATTCATTACAGATATAGACAAAAAGGGGTTTAGCCCAATATACAATTAACAGAAACTTGTTCATAACCATAAGACATATGGAACCTCCTCGGGAGGCACAAAGCTTGGCTGACAAAAACTGAGACGCCAAGTCCTTAATTTTGAGCCTGGTCACGCGCCTGGCCACCTACATATATAATATAAATAGTGAGCGAAAGCTCGGTGAATAATAACAGAGTAAAGGGTTTAAATGAATGACGTCTTTAACAGAATCAGACACTAGAGTTCATTACAGAAACAGATTGTATTCATTTTCCTGTTCAACTTCATACAAAAATTAAAGTTCATGCTTCATCATACATGGTACATCCATTAGCATCATCATGCTTGTCAGTTCCATAAGGAACCTTCGGTACTGGGAACTTGTAATATACTTGAGCCGCAGTATTGTTACCCCCGGGCAAGGGCCTTCTACTAAAGATGCCACGAATACTTGTCAGAAATTGAACAATCATTCATTGAACAGAATGTAACATTTCATAAAACAGAGCATTCTTGTCATATTATATCATATAAGAAATTACATTAGACATAAACATAGCTTTACAAAGTTATTACTCATGGATGGTTTCACTTGCGGATCAGACGATTCAGATAACTTGTGGCGCATGACCTACATACACATAGTAGAAACATATAATGAAACACATATTTGGTTGGCACTTAACTTCTTTCGTTTCATTCTTAGTGTGTTTCTAAGTCTTAACCTCTTATTGAGTCTTAATCATGGCCTAGGAATGCCTAGGATGCAATGTGGGTGCTAAGATGCACTTTGGAACCCTAAACAAAGCTTGCTAAAAATAGGGGTCCCGCTAGAGCATAACTTCCCCCGCTCGAGCGGAAATGCAATCATGTGAGTGGCCGCTTGAGTGTAACTTCCTTCGCTCAAGCGGTCTACAAACTTTGAAAAAAGTACTAGTTGTGTGATTTTCACGCTCGACGGTCGCTCGAGCGTGAGACTCAGGTCCTCGCTCGAGTACAACTCTTGTCGCTCAAGCGGTCTGCAAAAACATGAAACTTCTGGGAGCTTGCATTTCACCCTCGAGCGGACTTCAGGTCGCTTGAGCAAAAGTGTAAGATCATAGAGTGGTCGCTCGAGTGCAGATTATACCGCTTGAGCGGAGAGTAGAATTCTGGAATTTCCAGATTGCTCTTCCCAGCTCAAAACTCAAATTCAAAGTTATAAACATGGTCTTTTGGGCCAAAAACTTGAAGGAACTATAGGAAACACTTGTAAATGGTGAAACCATGATGAATTCAGAATCATTTCACAAAATCAAGGCACAAAAGCTTGCCATTTGTCCAAAACAAAACCCAAATCTTTGAAAACATAACATTACATATCATACACGTAAAGGTGCAAGTTCCAAGCTTTCAAAACATGATCCAATGAGGTGTCTAATTCAAAAACATGTTGAATTCTTAAACCATAGCTAAAATATGAACATGTATGGAACAAATTCTTAGTCAACATGCTCTATTTATCATGTAATGTACATTCATGCATGCATCTTCTTCTTCTACATTAATCAACTTAATTCTTGCTTCAATTCACTTAGTTCTCTTGAATACATGTGGTAAGTACTCCAATTACACAACTAAAGGCTTGATTTCTTACCTTAGAGGCCTAATTTTAGCTTAGATATGTTGATGTTTGAGCTCACAAGTCAATTCTTCCAATTCCTTTCCAAGTCTCTCCAATTCACAAGCTTAGAACCAAATCTCCTTACTCTTTCTCTTACTCTCACGTTTTTGCTACCAAGGATATAGATATGAGAGTGTAAAATGTGAATGAGGGCCCACTAATGGCTTGTATAGGCTAAATTAATGGTTTAATTAAATGGTTGATCAAGTTACTCAATTAGACATAAATTATTCTTATTTAATCATTCCGAACTGAATTTTAATTAAACCTACCATAATTTTCCAAAAATCCCAAATAAGACATATACCAAGTCAATTTCGCATTCGGTTGCTGATAAGGCCTTCAATTCATAAACCGAAACAGAAACACCAACAAATATGTCTACGATAAATAGATATAAGCACAATAATGCAACACTCACACATGCAATTAATTCAAAATTTCACTTAACTACAGATTAGGCTCATTTAATCATGAATTAACGTAAATTAGAGGTTGGGGTTGTCACAGCCTTCCCCCTTAAAGAGTTTGGTCATCCAAACTCAAACTACCTTCATTTTGGAAAAACACTGGATCCAAAGGAAATAAGTCAGGGTATCTCTTCATCATGTCTTCTTCCGTCTCCCAAGTTGCATAAGTCCCTCCATGGTTTTGCCAATCAACCTTTACCAATGAAATTTCCTTGTTCCTTAATCTCTTGATTCTTCGGTTAACCACCTGAATTGGCCTTTCTTCATACGTATAATCGTCTTTCAGAAGCACATGGGTTGGTTCAATGACATGTAACGGGTCTCTCAAATAATCTTGAAGCATTGAAACATGAAAAACATTGTGCATGTTTTCCATCACTGGAGGTAAGGCCACTTGGTATGCTACTGAGTTGATTTTCTCTAAAACTTCAAATGGGCCAATGTATCTTGGTGCTAGCTTTCCTTTCACCCCAAATCGCGTTTGACCCTTCATTGGAGTCACTTTTATAAATACATGGTCACCGACTTCGTATTCTCGATCTCTTCTTCGGACGTTCGCATAACTCTTTTGGCGGCTTTGTGCAGTTTTCAATCTCTGTTAAATCAATTTCACATTTTCAGTTATTTCTTGCATAAGTTCTGGTCCTAGCAAAGGTCTATCACCTACCTCGGCCCAACATATTTGAGATCGTCATTTCCTACCATACAAAGCTTCATATGGAGCCATACCGATACTTGAATGGTAGTTGTTGTTATACACAAACTCGGTTAATGGTAAGTAGGTTTCCCAATTTCCCTGGAAGTCCAATACAAACATTCGCAACATATCTTTCAAGGTTCGATTTGTTTGTTCAGTTTGGCCATTTGTTTGTGAATAGTAGGCAATACTCAATCGCAATTTAGTTCCCAAAGCCTGTTGTAAACTCTGTCGGAATCTTGATGTAAACTTAGAATCTCTGTTAGATACAATAGACACTGGTACACCATGTAATCTCACAATTTCATTCATATACATGTTAGCTAACTTGTCCGTATTATAAATAGTTTTAGCAGGTAGAAAATGGGTAAACTTAGTCAAACGGTCAACAATTATCCAGATAGAGTCCATACCTTGAGAAGAGCGAGGTAATCCCACAATGAAGTCCATTGTAATATGTTCCCATTTCCATTCCGGTATGGGAAGCGGCTGAAGTAATCCGGTGGGTCGTTGATGTTCGGCTTTGACTTGTTGGTAGTGCAAACATCTAGCCACAAAATCTACAATACACCTCTTCATTTCAGGCCACCAGAAGTTTTGTTTCAAGTCATGGTACATCTTGGTATTCCCCGGATGCATAGGAAACTTTGAATTGTGAGCTTCAGTCATAACTCGCTTCCTCAAGTCCAGACAATCCGGTACACAAAGTCGATTCTGAAACTTCAACACATTACTCTCAAACACAAATCCTAGCCTCGGTTTTGAGTTAAGTTCATATACAATCTTTTTCAGGAATTCATCTAGCAGTTACTTCTCTTTGATTTCTTCAATGATTGTAGGTTGAGCGGAAATGGCCACTAAGATTCCGCCTTGTTCATACATCACAATCTCAATCTCAATCTCATTCTTCTCCAGGTCACATAACAATTCCTTCTAGCCGGTGAGCAAACATGACACATTCTCAGTGGATTTTCAACTCAAAGCATATGCAACAGTATTGCCTTTTCCCAGTTGGTACAAGATTTGTAGATTATAGTCTTTAATCAATTCCAGGCATCTTCTCTATCTCATGTTCAATTGTTTTTGGGTAAAGAAGTATTTTAAACTTTTGTGATCAGTATATACCTCACAAGTTACACTATACAAATAGTGTCACCAAGTTTTCAAGGCAAACACCATAATTGCTAGTTCAAGGTCATGTGTCGGATAAGTCTTTTCGTGTGGTCGAAGTTGTCGAGAAGCATAAGCAATCACCTTACCATTTTGCATTAATACACAACCCAAACCTTTGTAGGATGCAACACTGTAAATTTGAAACCCATCAGCACCATTAAATAAAGTCAAAATTGGTGCAGTTACTAACCTGGTCTTTAATTTTTGGAAATGAGTCTCTTTTTGATCAGTCCAATCAAATGGTGTAGCTTTATGTGTCAATTAAGTGAGTGCCAAAGCAAGTTTGGAAAATCTTTCACAAATCTGCAATAATAGCCTGCAAGTCCTAGAAAAATTCGAACTTCTGATACATTTGTCTAGGCCAATCCACAATGGTTTCAATTTTCTGTGGGTTAACAGAGATACCATCCTTGTTGATTACATGCCCCAAAAATGCCACATTGTCAAGCTAAAATTCACATTTGGAAAATTTTGCATATAATTTCTTTTCCCTTAGGGTTTGTAAAGCAATTCTCAGATGATTTTTATGTTCTTCCCTACTTTTAGAATAAATCAATATATCATCGATAAATACAACAATAAACTCATCAAGGAATTGTTTAAACACTCTATTCATTAAGTCCATGAATGCTGCAGGTGCATTAGTTACCCCAAATGGCATGACTAAGAATTCATAATGCCCATATCTAGTTCTGAATACAGTTTTCTCTATGTTTTCTGCTTGACCTTTAACTGGTGATACTTGGATCTAAGGTCAATTTTAGAAAACACTTGGGTTCCTTGAAGTCGATCAAACAGGTCATTTATTCGAGGTAATGGGTATTTATTCTTGACTGTTACTTTGTTCAACTCATGGTTATCAATACATAGCCTCAAAAACCCATCTTTCTTTTTGAAAAATAACACTGGGGCACCCCAAGGTGAAGTGCTCGGGTGTATAAACTTCTTATCTAACAATCCTTGAAGTTGAGTTTTCAATTCTTTCAATTTAGAGGTGGACATTTTGTATAGGGTTTTAGAAATTAATTGTGTCCTGGGTACTACATCAATGGTGAACTCAATCTCTCTATCAATTAACTCCCCAGGTAGGTCAATAGGAAATACATTAGAAAATTCACGAACTATAGGTATCGTTTCTACATTAGTACTATCTGAAGACTCAGTCAACACACAACATATATAGTCTCGACAACCTTTTCTTAACAATTTCCTAGCTTTCATAAATGAAATCAAGTATGGCGGAGGAACTACCCCATTTCCAGAAAAAATAAACTAAGGCATACCAGGTGGTCTAAACACAACAGATTTACTCGCATAGTCAATGGTGGCACAATATTTTAAGCATTGTTTGGGAACTTGGTTTGGGGCTAAAATAGTTACAAAAAACAAAATAGGCTATTTTAGCCACAACAAACAAAACATCACATCCAACCCATAATCATTACACTCTTCTCTCACAAAAAAGTCAAAAAGCCCTTCCCAAACCAAGCTTTTTAGCCCAGGCTAAAATAGCCAAAAAAGCTAAAAAGCCAAAAAGCCAACCCACTTCCCAAACGACATCTTAGTCAACCAATCCATACCCAGAATACAATCAAAATGATCAATGCTCAGGGGCAACAAATTAACATACAATGTCATATCACCAATCATGATATCACATGCCAGATAAACATAAGCACATATCATAGAACCCCCAGACGGTGTAGACACAGATAGTAAACAGTTTATAGGTTCTAATGGTCTAGTTAATTTCCGAGAAAAAGCATGCGATATAAATGAATGCGTAGAACCAGAATCAATCAGCACATAGGCATTCTGAGCATAGATAAAGATTATACCTGACACCACTGACTCAGTATTCTGTACATCTCCAAGTACTAATGCAAAAACCCGGCCTTGTCTCAAAGTTTCTCCCCCAGTATTAACTCTTAAATTTTTTCTTAGTAGGGATAGATCCGGCTAAACTTGCCGCAGGACGGGTAGTCGTGTCGAGTCTCATTGGGCAATCTCTGATTATGTGGCCTGTCTTGCCGCATCGGAAACAAGTAGTAGATGCTCGGTGGCATATGCCCTTATGTTTCCTTCCACATTCTGGACAAACTGGCATAGACCCACTACTTTGGCTTGAGCTACTTGACGATCCAGTATTTTGCTTCTTCAGAAATGATCGGCCCTTCTTGAAATTGAATTCGACCCTTTTACCTCTCCATTTAGTTATTGGAGTTGTAGCTTGTTTCTTTGCTACTAGTGTGGCCTCTGCCGTCAATGCCCTACCAAGCATTTCCACATAAGTAGGCAATTTCAATACACCCACTCGATCATACACATCCAGGTCTAAGCCCCCTTCAAATTTTTGGGCCTTCTTATAATCCGTATCGACCATATGAGGAGAAAATCTGGCCAACTCAGTAAACTTAGCCTCATACTCGACAATGAACATTCTGCCTTGCTTCAATTCTTGGAATTCAAAAACTTTCCGATCTTGAAAATACTAAGGAAAATACTTGTTGTAGAAGATCTCATTGAATTGAGCCCAAGTCATATTCTCATTACTACTTCGGATTAATAACCACCATCTCCGAGCTTCATCTTTAAGAGTGTAAGTGGCTAATAAAACCTTTTGAGTCTCAGTACATGGAAATACTTCATATAACTTCTCCATTTCAAGTAACCAAGTCTTCGCTTTCAATGGTTCAATACCACCCAAGAAGGTCGGCGGTTTCATCTTCACGAATTTCTGAGCGCGATTGATGATGTCATTATTATCCAACACAACTTGGAACGGAGGAGGTGGAGAAGGCATCGGTTGTTGTCTTTGTTGCTGTGTTATTACTTCAGTTAAAGCAGCAATCATTTGTTCTATTTGGCTCATTCGAGCCTCTAAGGATTCACTTACATCATTACTTCTTGCATTCTCCATTAGCTATAGGTAAACAAAAGAATAATAAGCACAGGCAATAGTTCTTTTCACAGTGTTCGGAACATTCACTTCCAGTTCGTTCGTTTCAATTTCATGTGTTCATGTTCTGGTACAGTTCTCTCATGCACAAAAATTAATACACACTTACATATGTAGATGGAATGTCCCTAATCCTCACTAGGACACCTTATAGCTCATATGGACTAGTGTGTGCGGCATAATCATATGCTTTTATACCACTATGTATGACCCAACCCGCCCCTATTGGTTTAGCGTCGTGATCGGCCAGTAATCCTTGAATTACCAAAGGCCTCTGAACAAAATAACTTATAATTAGGGGCTGCGGAAACAAATATAGAAACATACATAATCCATTGAGCTGTGGAGACATATATGGGATACCAATTTTAAACCTTTTACACATATACGTAACGTTATAATGTAGTAGTCTTATGTCATATTCATTACAGATATAGACAAAAAGGGGTTTAGCCCAACATACAATTAACAGAAACTTGTTCATAATCTAAAGAGAAAACAAAGTCTTATACGTTCGCAAAACATGCCCATAAGATGTATGGAACCTCCTCGAGAGGCACAAAGGCTGGCTGACAAAAACTGAGATGCCAGGTCCTCAACTCTGAGCCTGGTCACGTACCTGGTCACCTACATACATAATATAAATAGTGAGCGGAAGCCCAATGAATAATAACAGAGTAAAAGGTTTAAATGAATGATGTCCTTAATAGAATTGGACACTAGAGTTCATAACAGAAACAGATTGTATTCATTTTCTTATTCAACTTCATACAGAAATTAAAGTCCATGCTTCATCATACATGGTACATCCATTAGCATTATCATGCTTGTCAGTTCCATAAGGAAACTCAGGTACCGGGAACTTGTAATATACTTGAGTTGCAGTATTGTTACCCCCGGGCAAGGGCCTTGTGCTAAAGATGCCACAAATACTTGTCAGAAATTGAACAATCATTCATTGGACAGAATGTAACATTTCATAAAATAGAGCATTCTTGTCATAAATATCATATAAGAAATTACTTTAGACGTAAACATAGCTTTACAAAGTTATTACTCACACAGATGGCTTCACTTGTGGATCAACAATTTATATAACTTGTGGTGCATGACCTACATACACATAGCATAAACATATAATGAAACACACATTGGTTGGTACTTAAATTCTTGTTTCATTCTTAGTGTGTTTCTAAGTCTTAACCTCTTATCGAGTCTTAATCATGGCCTAGGAATGCCTAGGATGCAATGTGGGTGCTAAGATGCACTTTGGAACCCTAAACAAAGCTTGCTGAAAACAGGGGGTCTCGCTCGAGTGAAAATGCAATCATGTGAGTGGCCGCTGGAGCGCAACTTCCTTTGCTCGAGCGGTCTGCAAACTTTGAAAAAAGTACTGGTTGTGTGATTTTCACGCTCGACGGATGCTTGACGGTCGCTAGAGTGTAAGACTCAGGTCCTCGCTCGAGCGCAACCTCTTGTCGCTAGAGCGGTCTGCAAGAACATGAAACTTCTCGGAGCTTGCATTTCACGCTTGAGCGGACTTCATGTCACTCGAGCTGAAGTGTAAGATCACAGAGTGGTCGCTCAAGCACAGATTATGTCGCTCGAGCTGAGTGCAGAATTCTGGAATTTCCATATTGCTCTTTCCAGCTCAAAACTCAAATTCAAAGTTGTAAAACATAGTCTTTTGGGCCAAAAACTTGAAGAAACTATAGGAAACACTTGTAAATGGTGAAACCATGATGAATTCAAAATCATTTCACAAAATCAAGGCACAAAAGCTTGTCATTTGTCCAAAACAAAACCCAAATATTGAAAACATAACATTACATATCATGCATATAAAGGTGCAAGTTCCAAGCTTTCAAAACATGATCCAATGAGGTGCCTAATTCAAAACATGTTGAATTCTTAAACCATAGCTAAAATATGAACATGCATGGAACAAATTCTTAGTCAACATGCTTTATTTATTATGTAATGCACATGCATGCATGCATCTTCTTGTTCTATATCAATCAACTTAATTCTTGCTCCAATTCACTTAGTTCTCTTGAATACATGTGGTAAGTACTCCAATTACACAACTAAAGGTTTGATTTCTTACCTTAGAGGCCCAATTTTAGCTTAGATGTGTTGATGTTGAGCTCACAAGTCCATGCTTCCAATTCCCTTCCAAGTCTCTCCAATTCACAAGCTTAGAACCAAATCTCTCTACTCCCTCCCTACTCTCACGTTTTTGCTAGCAAGGATGTAGATATGAGAGTGCAAAATGTGAATGAGGGCCCACTAATAAATTAATGGTTTAATTAAATGGTTGATCAAGTTACTCAATTAGACATAAATTATTTTAATTTAATCGTTCCAAATTGAATTTTAATTAAACTACCATAATTTTCCAAAAATCCCAAATAACACATATACCAAGTCAATTTCGCATTCGGTTGCTGATAAGGCCTTCAATTCATAAACTGAAACAGAAACACCAACAGATATTTCTACGATAAACAGATATAAGCACAATAATGCAACACTCACACATGCAATTAATTCAAAATTTCACTTAACTACAGATTAGGCTCATTTAATCATGAATTAGAGGTCGGGGTTATTACAGAGCGACTCACTCTCTCTCTCACACACACTCCTTTGGCGACTCACTCTCTCTTACTCACATTCTCTCTCTCATAGTAAGTCCTCTCTCTCACTATCAGATTTTATTAAATTAAGTTGCCCTAATTTTTTTCTACATTCTTTCTTTATCAATAGTGGAATAATAAATTTGCCCTAATTTTTTACCTAGGCCTTTATTAGTTTTAATTGAATAATTTTGCCTTAATTTTGTTTCATTAATTTTTTTTTTATAATTTTAATGATTATATGTGCAAGTAATTTTTTTGTGGCTATAAACAAATAAAAAAGTTGTTGTAACTTATGTTTTATTCCTGAATTTTTATTTATTTATTTTTCAATGTAAGAGGACCCCCATTTCCAAAGTTTGCCTTAGGCCCCCTAAATCTCACGGCTGGCCCTGTTGACAGAGAGCTACCAAAATGTTGAGAACTTTCTAAGGAATTATAGATCTCTTTCTCCAAAAAGGTACATTTATTCTGATATAAAGAAAATGACCAACTTCTTCAAATTTAAACTTGGTCAAGGAGGATATGGTTATATCTACAAAGGAACACTAAAAATGGTTGCCTTGTGGTAGTGAAGGTTTTGAAAGGGCTGGAAAGTAGTGGAAGAAATTCATATATGATAGGAACTCCTCGACATTTCATCAATTAGGGTGGGAAGCATTGTAACCGAATCACAGTTGGCATTGCTAAAGGATTAGAGTACTTACATTGTGGTTGCAACATACGAAATTTCATTTTGACATAAAGCCTCATAATATTCTTTTGGATAAGGACTACTGCCCAAAGATCTCTGATTTTGGTCTTGCTAAACTGTGCCCATAAAAAGAGAGTATTATCTCACTGCTAAGAGCTAGAGGGACAATTGGCTATATTTCCCCAGAAGTATTTTGTAGAAACTTTGGAGGGGTTTCACACAACTCTGATGTGTATAGATATGGAATGCTAATTCCAGAAATGGTTTGAGAAAGAAAGGGCATTGATGTTGGAGTTAATCAAAGTACATAAATATATTTTCCAAAATGGACATACAAGCGTCTTGAGCTAAATGAAGAACTTGGATTACATGACAAAGTGAATGATGAGGCAAAATGAAAGCGCAAGGAAGATGATTATAGTTGGCCTGTGGTGCATACAAACTGATCCCTCATACCGACCATCAATGAGCAGGGTGGTGGAGATGCTAGAAGGGAGCCTGGAGTCCTTGCAAATTCCGCCTAAGCCTTTCTTGTCTTCTCCCTCAAGATTATTAGCAAAATCTTCAATTACACACACACACACTTCATAACATATTGTATGATTCACAATACTCCATGGGCAAAATGAGCATTTCTAGTGAGAATTAAGTAAATCAGATCTCTTGTGTGATTCTCTGCATACATCTCTCAAAACATGGTGAATTTGTAATGCTTGAACAATATATTATGATTAGCTTTCATCTACAACTAGTTATTTAAGTGCTTGAGTCCTAAGTCATATGATTATTATCCAACTAGATATTATTTGTTAAACCTTAATTGTATTATAGAGGCTTGCCAAGGCCTAAAGAAGTAGTTACCAGTTCTTTGGAATTCACATTTTCCTAAGGGCTTAAATGTTAGGCTGGGGCTAGTTACATTTAGTAAGATTTAAAAATATGGTATATCCTGATCTTCTCTAACATTGGGAGAGGAAAAAAAAAAAAGTTTTCTTGAAACAATGTTTTAAGATATATAATTTACAAAAAAAAAAAAAAATTACAAACAAAGATTCTATTGTATCAAGAACGTCTAAAAAAGATTATTTTTTTTATTTATGTTTTATAGTATTTTTCTTTTGAAAATTAGTTAAATTAGTTTGATTGAGTAGTTAAAATAAAGGATAAAATTTATTTTACTCCCTTGTTGTTTAACCTCAAAGCACTTTACCTCCCTATCGTTTAAAAATAACCAAATACCTCCCTCATGATTTGGACTATTTTGCAATCAGTAGCGCTTGGTAGCTCGAAAATAATGAGGCTCGAATGACCCGAGTTCTTTGTACACCCCCATTTCTTTGTACAACTCCATCTCTGTAACAACCCCGACCTCTGATTAACATTAATCCATGATTAATTATGCCTAATTAGTAATTAAGGTGAAATTCTAAATTAAAATGCATGTGTGTGTTGCATTGGTTGTGTTTATATATGTTGGGTGTAGGAAGATCTGTTCATGATTTAGTTTCGATTTGCGAATTGAAAGCCTTATCGGCGTCCGGATCAGAAATTGACTTGATTTATGTGCTAATTAGGATTTATGAGAAATTATGGTAGGACTTAATTAAAATTTGGTTCGGAGCGATTAAATTTGATTAAAATAATGCCATTTGATTAGTTGTGATAAATTACTACCTATAAGGCCACTTTGACACTCCACTCATCTCCTTTCCTTGACTTTAAAGCACTTTGAGCCTACTCTAAGGGAAAAACATGAGAGAGAGGAAGAGTAGAGGGAGGTTAAGCTCAAATGAAGAATTGACTAGGAGATTGAAGCCAATTTGAAGCTTTGGGTTAGGATCCCACCTGAAATCAACCTTAGGTAAGAACTATAATCTTAAACTTTGTATTTGAGGCATTAAGTAATTGAACTCAAGGAAGTTAGGTGGTCAATTAAGCTAAGATTGGAGAATTGAAGCTCAATGCATACATGCATGTGTAATTCATGGCATTTGAGGTTGTATTTCTATGGAATTCTTGCATGCATGTCATAATGCAAGCTTTGTTTTATAAATTCTTCATGTTCCATGTCATATTGTCATAGTTGATCATGTTTTCGAGTTGAACTTGCATTTGGTCATGTTTTGAAAACTTTGGTTCAAAGAATTGCATTCAAGTCATATTCATGAATTTATTCTTGAGTTTCAAGTTGAATGTTGCTCAATAGGCATACTTTTGGGCCATGATTTCTTGTTATGATCCTTTAAACATGTTGTTTCATGAGTTTCTTAGTGTTTTCCAAAGTTTAGGGCCCAGAAAACTGAGTTTGATGCATTTGAGGTTGAATTTGAGCTTGGTAATCAAATCTGGAAATTCCAAAAATTTGATCCACGCTCGAGCGAGGAACTTCACACTCGAGCGTGCACTTTGAGTACATGCACTTCCGCTCGAGCGTCGAGTGTTACGCTCGAGCGTGAAATGCATATACCCAGAAATTTGTGTGTTTTGCAGTCTGCTCGAGCGAGGGAATTCACGCTCGAGCGAGGTTCTGAGTCTCACGCTCGAGTGGAGGTCGAGCGTCCGTCAAGCGTGAAAATCTTGCATCCAGCACTTTTTCAAAAGTTTGCAGTCCACTCGAGCGGGGAAAGTCATGCTCAAGCGGATCTTCCTTGTCTGCATGTCCGCTCGAGCGAAGAAAGCCACGCTCGAGTGTGGACCTTATTTTCAACAAGTTTTAAAAAATGTTTTCTAATACATTTTGCATCCTCATTCCATCCTAGGTATTCCGAGGCCTTGTTTGAGACTTCGTAATGAGGATTTAAGACTAAAAGCGCACTAGGAACAACGAAATAAGTTATGTACAATTCGAGCATGTGTTTCAGGTGTGTTTCTATTATGTATCATGTAGGTCACGTGCCGTATACTGTTTGACTAATCTACTCCGTCTGTTCGCCTTGAAACCAACTGTAAGTAATAACTTAGTGAAGTTATGTTCAACTGTATTTATTTTCTGTGTGATAAATAAGATTTGTTTTCTGAAGTACTATGTTTTGTACAATGAATGATTGTCCAATTTCTGATATGTATTCGTGGCATCCTTAGCATCATGTGATATGTGTTAGCTGTTACCTGGTATCGGAGGTTCCATTATGGAACTTAATATGTCTGCACTCTATTACCCGTACCGGAGGCTCCATCTTGGGGCTCAGCATGTTTATTCTCTGTTACCTGGATCCGGAGGTTCCTTTATGGAACTGGTTATTTATAACCCTACATGTTCTGCATCTGTTCTGTATCTGCTCTGTTAGCGCTAATGGATGTACCACGTATGCTCTACCATGACTTATGATTTCTGTATGTGATTTGGACAAGATTATGAATTTGATGCGAAACTGAACTATGATCTCTGAATCTATACGAACTCATTCATTAAAACCCTTTACACCGTTATTATTCACTAGGCTTCCGCTCACTATTTATATTATGTATGTAGGTGGCCCAGCACGTGACCAGAGAGTTGACGGCCTACGTTTTGTTTTTTGTCAGCCAACCTTTGCGCCTCCCGAGGAGGTTCTTGATGAAGTTTGGTTTTGTGGCTGTTTTTGTAACCTGTATTAAACTATGTTATTGTTAAGTTGTGGGCGAGACTTTTGTTCAGAACGCCTAGGCGTGTTGTGTATATATATCACGTGTGTTGACTTCGCCCGTATTTTGTAAAAGTTTCTGGCTGTACTGTCTTATGTATGTTATTACAGCTCATTGGACCTTGTCTATTTTGTATATTTGCTTTCGCAGCCCCTATCTATTTGTTAATCGTCATGAGGCCTTTGGTAATCCAAGGATTACTGGCCGGTTGCGATACTAAACCTATAGGGGCGGGTTTGGGTCGTGACAGAGTGGTATCAGAGCATGTGTTCTACCGCATACACAGGTCCGTATAAGCTTAGGATGTCCTAATAAGAATTAGGGGCATTCCATCTGCATGTGTGAGTGTGTGGTAATCTAAATGGATATGAAACTGAATGCAAATTTGAGCAAATGAATTGGAAAGAAACGAATAAGACTATTCCTATATTTATTATCATTTGATGTCTCTATAGCAACATGGAGAATGCAAGAGGAACTGATGTAACTGAATCTTCAGAGGCTTGCATAAGCCGAATGGAACAAATGCTTGCAGCATTGACTGAAACTATGACACAACAGCAAAGACAACAACCTTTGCCCTCTCCACCTCCGCCGGCACAAGCCGAAGCAGATAATAATGATATCATCAACTTGACACAGAAATTCATGAAGATGAAACCGCCGACATTCCTTGGCGGAATCGAACCGTTAAAAGCAGAGACGTGGTTACTTGAAATGGAAAAGCTGTTTGAAGTGTTTCCTTGTACTGAAGTCCAGAAAGTCCTCCTAGCCACCTATACCCTGAAAGATGAAGCCCAAAGGTGGTGGTTACTAATTCGAAGCGGCAATGGAAATATGACGTGGGCACAGTTTAATGCAATCTTCTATGATAAATATTTTCCCCAATGTTTTAGGGATCGGAAAGTGTCAGAGTTTCAAGAACTTAAACAAGGGATAATGTCCGTAGCTGCGTATGAAGCCAAATTCACCGAACTAGCACGGTTTGCTCCACATATGGTGGATACTGATTACAAGAAAGCGCGGAAATTTGAAGGCGGACTGGATTTAGAAGTGTTTGATTGGGTAGGCGTGCTGAAATTGCCTACTTATGTGGAAGTTTTAGACAGATCCTTAATGGCGGAAGCCACCCTAGCCGCTATGAAACAAAGTAAAGCCCCAGCAACTACAACAACTGATTGGAGAGGAAAAGGTCTGGATATGGTTTTAGAAGAGGCTAGTCTCATGTGAGTAAGAAGCAGAATACGGGTCTACAAGCAGCTCGAGTCAGAGTAGTGGGTCTATTCGGTCTGTTCTGATTGTGGAAGAAGGCATAGGGGTGTGTGCTACTGAGTATCCGGTGCTTGTTTCCGATGTGGCAAGACAGTCATGTAGTGAAGGATTGCCCACTTGGGTCTGAGAATACTAGCCGTCCTATGGTGAGTTCAGCTGGGTCTGCTTCTACAGCCAAAACAAATGCAAAGGCTAATACTGGGAAAGAACCTCTGAGACAAGGTCGAGTGTTCGCCTTAATGCCTGGTGATGTACAAAACACCAATACTGTGGTGTCAGGTATACTCCCTGTATGTTCTCAAAATGCATGTGTACTGATAGATTCTGGTTCTACACATTCCTTTATATCGCATGCTTTCTATCAGAAATTGACTAGACCATTAGAACGTATGACATATGTGTTATCTATATTTACACCGTCTGGGGGTTCTATGATGTGTGCCTATGTTTATCCAGCATGTGATATTATGATTGGCGATATGATATTATATGTTGACTTATTGCCCTTGAACATTGATCATTTTGATTGTATTCTGGGAATGGACTGGTCGACTAAATACTGTGCTACCATTGACTGTGCAAGTAAATCTGTTGTGTTTAGACCACCGGGTATGCCTGAATTTATTTTTACTAGGAATGGGGTAGTTTCTCCCCCATATCTGATTTCGGCTATGAAAGCTATAAGGCTGCTTAGGAAGGGATGTAGGGGTTACTTGTGTTGTATACTGACTGCATCATCTGACGGCACTAATGTAGAAACTATCCCTGTTGCTTGTGAATTTCCCGATGTGTTTCCGAATGACTTACTTGGGGACTTAGTTGATAGAGAAATTGAATTCACCATTGACGTGTTTCCAGGAACACAACCTATTTCCAAGACCCCCTATAGAATGTCTACCTCAGAACTGAAAGAATTAAAAACTCAACTTCAGGAACTGTTGAACAAGAAATTCATCCGTCCGAGCACTTCACCTTGGGGTGCTCCAGTCCTGTTTGTTAAAAAGAAAGATGGGTCTTTGAGGCTATGTATAGACTATTGGGAACTGAACAAAGTAACTATCAAGAACAAATACCCTATGCCCCGAATAGATGACTTGTTTGACCAACTTCAGGGAGCCCAAGTATTTTCCAAAATTGACCTCAGATCTGGGTATCACCAATTAAAAGTTAAGGCTGAAGACATAGAGAAAACTGCGTTCTGAACTAGATATGGACATTATGAATTTTTAGTAATGCCGTTTGGGGTGACCAATGCACCTGCTGCCTTTATGGACCTTATGAACAGAGTGTTTAAGTCATTTCTGGATGAATTTATTGTTGTGTTTATTGATGATATCCTGATTTACTCCAAAAGCAGGGAAGAACATGAGTATCACTTGAGAACTACTCTACAGACCTTAAGAGAAAAGAAGTTATACACTAAATTGTCCAAATGTGAATTCTGGCTTGATAGTGTGGCATTTTTGGGTCATGTGATCAATATGGATGGTGTTTCTGTTGACCCTCAAAAAATTGAAGCTATTGTGGACTGGCCTAAACCGACAAATGTGACAGAAGTTAGAAGTTTTCTGGGACTTACAGGTTGCTACAGGAGATTTGTGAGAGATTTTTCCAAACTTGCCATGCCATTGACCCAGTTAACTCAGAAAAATGTGTCATTTGATAGGAACGAGCAAATAGAGGCAGCCTTTCAAGAGTTGAAAACCAGGTTAGTAACTACACCAATTTTAACTTTGCCCAATGGTACTGATGGGTTTCAAGTTTACAGTGATGCTTCCTACAAAGGTTTGGGGTGTGTGTTAATGCAAAATGGGAAAGTGATCGCCTATGCTTTTCGACAGCTCCGACCTCATGAAAAGAATTACCCAACACATGATCTTGAATTGGCAGCGGTGGTGTTTGCTTTGAAAATCTGGCATCACTACTTATATGTGGTAACTTGTGAAGTGTATACAGATCATAAGAGCCTTAAATATTTCTTTACCCAAAAGGAACTGAACATGAGACAAAGACGGTAGCTAGAGTTGATTAAAGACTACGATCTACAGATTCTGTATCATCCGGGGAAGGCAAATACCGTGGCAAACGTCTTGAGCCGAAAATCCATTGCAAATTTGTCATGTTTGCTGTCCAATCGAAAAGAGTTGCTAGATGACCTAGAACAGAAGGAGATTGAAATTGTCTTGCGAGAACAAGGTGGGATTTTAGCTACTATTTCCGCTCAACCTACAATTATTGAAGAAATCAAACAAAAACAATGTGAAGATGAGTACTTGAAAAAGATCATAGAGGAATTTGATTCAAAGCCAAGGTCGGGATTTGTGTTTGAGAATAATGTGTTGAAATTTCAGAATAGACTTTGTGCCAGATTCCTCTGATTTGAAAAAGCGTGTTATGACCGAAGCTCACAACAGCAAGTTTGCCATGCACCCGGGGAACACGAAAATGTATCACAATTTGAAACAGGATTTTTGGTGGCCTGGAATGAAAAAGAGTATTGCCGATTTTGTGGCTAGATGTCTACATTGCCAACAGGTTAAAGCTGAACATCAACGACCCGCTGGTTTGCTACAACCACTCCCAATACCGGAATGGAAATGAGAGCACATAACCATGGATTTCATAGTGGGGTTGCCTCGTTCTTCCCGAGGTATGGACTCTATTTGGGTTATAGTTGATCGTTTAAGTAAGTCTGCTCGTTTCCTACCTGTTAAATCTATTTACAATGCTGACAAATTGGCCAATATTTATATGACTGAGATTGTGAGATTGCACGGAGTGCCAGTATCTATTGTGTCTGATAGGGATTCAAAGTTTGTGTTAAGATTTTGGCAGAGTTTGCAATAATCTTTGGGGACAGAACTAAGATTAAGTAGTGCCTATCACCCACAGACAGATGGACAAACTGAACGAACCAATCAAACTCTGGAAGACATGCTTAGAATGTGTGTATTAGACTTCCAAGGAAGTTGGGAGACCTATTTGCCATTAGTTGAATTTGTGTACAACAACAGTTACCATTCAAGCATTGGAATGGCTCCTTACGAAGCTTTATATGGAAGGAAATGCCGTTCTCCGATATGTTGGGCTGAGGTAGGTGATAGACCTCTGTTGGGGCCGGAATTTGTGCAAGAAACAACCGAGAAAGTGAAACTGATCCAACAGCGTCTGAAAACTACATAGAGTCGGCAGAAGAGCTATGCTGATGTCCGAAGAAGAGATAGGGAATATGAGGTTGGTGGTCACGTGTTTATCAAAGTGACCCCGATGAAGGGTCAAACTCGGTTTGGTGTTAAGGGCAAATTGGCGCCAAGATATGTTGGACCGTATGAAATCCTTGAAAAGATCAATTCAGTAACCTATTGGGTAGCCTTACCTCCAGTAATGGAACATATGCATAATGTCTTTCATGTATCGATGCTTCGAGAGTACTTGAGGGATCCACTCCACGTCATTGAGCCAACACACGTGCTTTTGAAAGATGATTACACCTATGAGGAAAGACCTATCTAGATTGTGAACCACATGATCAAAATGTAGAGAAACAAAGAAATACCATTGGTAAAGGTTGATTGGCAAAACCACGGAGGAACCTATGCAACCTGGGAGACAGAAGAAGACATGATGAAGAGATACCCAGATTTGTTTCCATTGGACACAATGTTGTTCCAGAACGAACGTAATTCGAGTTTGGGGACCAAACTTTTTAAGGGGGGAAGACTGTAACAACCCCGACCTCTGATTAACGTTAATCTATGATTAATTATGCCTAATTAGTAATTAAGGTGAAATTTTGAATTAAAATGCATGTGTGTGTTGCATTGGTTGTGTTTATATTTGTTGGGTGTAAGAAGATCTGTTCATGTTTTAGTTTCGATTTGCGAATTGAAAGCCTTATTCGCGTCTGGATCAGAAATTGAGTTGATTTATGTGCTAATTAGGATTTATGGGAAATTATGGTAGGATTTAATTAAAATTCGGTTTGGAGCGATTAAATTTGATTAAAATAATGCCATTTGATTAGTTATGATAAATTACTACCTATAAGGCCACTTTGACACTCCACTCATCTCCTTTCCTTGACTTTAAAGCACTTTGAGCCTACTCTAAGGAAAACATGAGAGAGAGGAAGAAGATAGAGGGAGGTTAAGCTCAAATGAAGAATTGACTAGGAGATTGAAGCCAATTTGAAGCTTTTGGTTAGGATCCCACCTGAATCAACCTTAGGTAAGAACTATACTCTTAAACTTTGTATTTGAGGCATTAAGTAATTGAACTCAAGGAAGTTAGGTGGTCAATTAAGCTAAGATTGGAGAATTGAAGCTCAATGCATACATGCATGTGTAATTCATGGCATTTGAGGTTATATTTCTAAGGAATTCTTGCATGCATGTCATAATGCAACCTTTGTTTTAGAAATTCTTCATGTTCCATGTCATATTGTCATAGTTGATCATGTTTTCGAGTTGAACTTTGCATTTGGTCATGTTTTGAGAAACTTTGTTCAAAGAATTGCATTCAAGTCATGTTCATGAATTATTCTTGAGTTTCAAGTTGAATGTTGCTTAATAGGCATACTTTTAGGCCATGATTTCTTGTTATGATCCTTTAAACATGTTGTTTCATGAGTTTCTTAGTGTTTTCCAAAGTTTAGGGCCCAGAAAATTGAGTTTGATGCATTTGAGGTCGAATTTAAGCTTGGTAATCAAATCTGGAAATTCCAAAAATTTGATCCACGCTCGAGCGAGGAACTTCACGCTCGAGCGTGCACTCTGAGTACGTGCACTTCCGCTCGCGCGTTGAGTGTTACGCTCGAGCGTGAAATGCATATACCCAGAAGTTTATGTGTTTTGCAGTCTGCTCGAGCGAGGGAATTCACGCTCGAGCGAGGTTTTGAGTCTCACGCTCGAGCGGAGGTCGAGCGTCCGTCGAGTGTGAAAATCTTGCATCCAGCACTTTTTCAAAAGTTTGCAGTCCACTCAAGCGGGGAAAGTCATGCTCGAGCGGATCTTCCTTGTCTGCATGTCCGTTCGAGCGAGGAAAACCACGCTCGAGCGTGGACCTTATTTTCAACAAGTTTTTGAAAAATGTTTTCTAATACATTTTGCATCCTCATTCCATCCTAGGCGTTCCTAGGCCTTGTTTGAGACTCCGTAATGAGGATTTAAGACTAGAAGCGCACTAGGAACAACGAAATAAGTTATGTACAATTCGAGCGTGTGTTTCAGGTGTGTTTCTGTTATGTATCATGTAGGTCACGTGCCGTATACTATTTGACTAATCTGCTCCATCTGTTCACCTCGAAGCCAACTGTGAGTAATAACTTAGTAAAGTTATGTTCAACTGTATTTATTTTCTGTGTGATAAATAAGATTTGTTTTCTGAGTACTATATTATATACAATGAATGATTGTCCAATTTCTGATATGTATTCGTGGCATCCTTAGTATCATGTGATATGTGTTAGCTGTTACCCGGTATCGGAGGTTCCATTATGGAACTTAATATGTCTGCACTCTATTACCCGTACCGGAGGCTCCATCATGGGGCTCAGCATGTTTATTCTCTGTTACCCGGATCTAGAGGTTCCTTTATGGAACTGGTTATTTATAACCCTTACATGTTCTGCATCTGTTCTGTATCTGCTCTGTTAGCGCTAATGGATGTACCACGTATGCTCTACTATGACTTATGATTTCTGTATGTGACTTGGACAAGATTATGAATTTGATGCGAAACTGAACTATGATCTCTGAATCTGTACGGACTCATTCATTAAAACCCTTTACTCTGTTATTATTCACTAGGCTTCCACTCACTGTTTATATTATGTATGTAGGTGGGCCAGCACGTGAATAGGGCCAGAGTTGACAGCCTACGTTCTGTTTTTTGTCAGCTAGCCTTTGCGCCTCCCGAGGAGGTTCTTGATGAAGTTCAGTTTTGTGGCTGTTTTTGTAACCTATATTAAACTATGTTGTTGTTAAGTTGTGGACGAGACTTTTGTCCAGAACGCCTAGGCGTGTTGTGTATATATATATCACGTGTGTTGACTTCGCCCGCATTTTTTAAAAGTTTCTAGCTGTACTGTCTCATGTATGTTATTACAACTCATTGGACCTTTTTATTTTGTATATTTGCTTCCGCAACCCCTATCTATTTGTTAATCTGTCATGAGGCCTTTGGTAGTCTAAGGATTACTGGCCGGTTACGATACTAAACCTATAGGGGCGGTTTGGGTCGTGACAATCTCTGTTTTCACCCACACATTTCATTTCAATATATATATATATATATATATATATATAAAGAATAGAGAGTAGAGAGAGAGAGAGAGAGAAAGAGAGAGAGGAGACACATTCGGTAAACAGTGAAAAGAGAGGAGCACCGATTGAATTGTTTAGAGAGTAGAGAGAGAGGAGCCGACCTGTGTACCGCCGACGAGGCTCCTGCTGCTGCTTGTGTGCCAAAGGGTGCTGATAATAAAATTCCAACTCACAGAATGTTGATAAACTACCATTCTATGTTAACACAATTGATGCCCTTTATTGACAAATAGATCTCTTTGCAACTTTATTTTTTGTTCACCAAGGAGATATAAATTTCATAAGCAAATTCATTAACAAACGAGCAAAAGGCTATGCAACTGTTGAATTTCTAGCACATGCTTAATGCAGCTATAGATTATATATGACTTACTACACTGGAAAGAAATATAAAGAAAAAAGAGCTCCTTCTATATATTACTTTCATGATTTATAGAAAATTGTTAAATCCAATCTTAATTACTCTAGGCAAAGTCACTTGTCTCCTCTTAAGTTGGTGCATCTCTTGACAATTTTGAAGAAACAAACTTTATTGATCTTTCTGTAAATCAATCCATATAATATATATATATATAAAGCACAGTTTGACCTTTCAATGCACTAAATATTGAAGACCTTGTTTCAGATTTACAACAATCAAATTTTTAGGTTTCTTCTTTCCTATATACTACTTCAAAAACACTACAAGTTAAATCTTATTTCTCACCTGTACAATAAAATTTACAAACAAAGCAAGACTTGCCAATCAAACTTTCTCATCAGCTATCAATTACTTCACTCGGGAAGAATATCCCATGAGCCTATGAAGCGCCAAACCTGCTCTTTCCCTTCATGAGGATTCCTCAATTTCCAAGGATGATTTCTCTGCTGTGGATATCTCCGATGAATATCCAACTGATGACGCTAAGGTTTTCACAAAATTCTTGTATTTGTTTTGAGGCTCTTTGAAGAAAACCTACTTATTTCTCTCTTCTATAGTATCTGCTTCTTTCTCTCTTCCATAGCATCAAAAGAACTACTAAACGACATCTTTCTTCCATTAGATCTAGGAAATGAGAGGGATGAGGAGGAAAGGAAGGCAGAGCAAAGAGATAGGGAGGAGAGAGAGAAAAAAAAAAAAAAGTGCTTTTTGGGCCATTTCGAGCCACCCCTTTCAAGCTACGAAGCAATTTTGATTTTGCAATTTACCTCCCTACCATTAATATTTCTATTTAAATTGATAGAATTGTTTTACTCATGCCAAAATTCACAATTGACTTGGAAAAAAAATTCAATTAAAATTGAAATACAATATCAAATGACAAATATACACTTTTAACTCCTTCCCAAAACCCTAATCTCTTCTTCTTCCCAAAACCAAACCCTAACCCTAACCCTAGCCATATCCACCATTGGGTCACCTCCCCTACCACCATCTGCCACCGTCTCCTAGCCGCCTCAGCCCTCTTCCCCAACTTCCTTCGCTACCATTCCTTTCTCCCCCAACTACCGTACCCTTCGCCAACCTCCCCTGCAACTGCCACCTTCCTCCCAGGCCACCGCCTCTCTCCTCCCTCGCCACTATGTTCCACCTCCCCCCACTGACTTGCAGATTTGCAATACACAGCTTTACTGACTTGATTTGCACGAACCCCACAACTTGCCATTGCCATTGGTCCAAAGCAATCCAACAAATCATTTTGTAATTTAGATTGCTTCTCCATTAATACCATTGGCCATTTTGTTATCATGTGTATGTCTATATTATATATAGATAGATTTGTATCTCTTTGTACAGTTACATACCTATATCAATATATATATATATATATATGTTGGATGTATATATTTTTATTTTTTTAATGAGATGAAATTATGTACACTTTATTTACCCATTAAAATTGTTGTGATGGTGGTTGAATTGAATACACTATGGTGAGGTGATTTTTTTTTTTTTTTTTTTTTAATTATTATTATTATTTTTTTTCAAAACCGAGATAAAGACATGGTTGCAATAAGAAGGTTATAAACATCTTTTTGTCCTGTTGTTAACTGAGTTAATTGTGCGTTTTAGTAAAAAAATATAAAGAAGGTATTTGCATATTTTTTTTTTTTTTAAAAATAGGGAGGTAAAGTGCTCAGAAAGTATTCTATAGGGAGGTAAAATGAACTTTATTCTAAAATGAAATAGTGCTGTTGGACTCTACACTAGTAAAACTAGTTAGGCAAAGTAAAAAAAGTGTTATTTTTTATTTTTGAATTTTTTTTTTTTTTTTTGGTGTATTTTTAGATTGCGTTTGGTTTATAGATTTGGAGAAGATTTGGAAAATGAATGAGAAAATGTGTGTAAAATGTAAGTTAAATATAGTTATATTTTATTTACATTTTTCTTTTTCAAATATTTCTCCAAATTCATAAACTAAACATAATCTTACTTATCATTTTGCTCAACAGGATTAGAGTTGCTCTTAGGCCACGTTTGTTTGGCGGATTAGGTTGGATGAGATTGTTAGTAAAATGATGGTTAGTGAAAAGATTGTTAATGTGTATATTAGTGAAGGGATTAAGTAAAAGTATATTTGTTTTGATAATAGTATGAGGAGATGGTTAGTAATGAGATTGTTAAATTATTTTTATTAAAATAAATAAATAAATTATTTTTATATTAAAAAAACTAAAACAAATATAAAACAAACAAGTGCACTTGGTAAAAAAATAAAATTTTTATATAAAATAGACTCAATCCCCTCACTATTTTTTTAATCCCATCTAAAATCCAGCCAAGCTAATCCCCTTACTGATGGGGATTACTAACTATCAATTTGTCCTCTCATTTTATTACCAAATATGTAGTGGGTGGGATTCACAGTCATAGTAGTTCAATCCAGCCACTCAAGCCACGAAACAAACATGGCCTTAATCTTTTAATTTTTTTTTTTTTTTTGCAGCAGCCTTGTTATGCTAGTATGTCCAATTTCTTGATGTACGCACTTAGTTAGGTTGTGTTTGGGCAGAAAATTATCAATAGGTCTTATTTTTGAGATTTATTGTCCATTAAATCTTATTGATAAATTTATCAAAATCTCCTATTTTTATAAATAAATTTATCAATTAGGACCTATAAATAAATAAGTTTAATTAATATGACTGATTGATAAGTGTCTCTTAAAAAATATGTGAATATAATATAATTATATTTCATTTATAGTTTTTCTTTTCGTTTCTTTTTTCAAAATCTTTTATTCAAATCCAACGACCATATATTTTTGGGTAAACTACCAATAGGTCCTACTTTTGAGACTTATTACCCATTAAGTCCTATTGACAAATTTATTAAGTGATAAAGATAAATTTATCAGTCTTTTATTTTATGAATAAATTTATAGTGATAAATTTATCAGTCTCTTTATTTTTATGAATAAATTTATAGTGATAAATTTATCAATCTTTTATTTTTATAGTGTTAAATTTATTAGTTAGGACCTGTAGGTAAATAAGTCTAGTTAATAGGACCTACAGGTAAGTACCCCTATATTTTTGGTGGGTAGATTTGTCTTTTACAAGATTAAAAGGCTTATTTTGAAAAGTTGATTAAAAACTAATTTTTTTACTTTTTATGGTCAAATTATCTCTTTATGTTTTTTTTTTTTGTACATTTTATCAAGAAAAGTTAAAAAATTAAAAAATTAATTTTTAATTTACTTCTTAAAATAGGCCTAAAATCAGTAGATATTTTCTATTTTTGTATGGAAAAATAGGGTGATTATTTCGTATTTTCAGAGTATGGACACATGATACTCTATAAGGTTTTGATTGGTAGAGAAGGGTAGGGGCTCACAATTTATGTTAGGGATGAGAGAACAACATGAGATTAAGTAATTGGTGATTGACTTAGAGTATGATTACGTGGTGTTCCAGAATTATTGAATAATTTCTTAGAAAAATGGGCCTTGTTTGACAAGTTGTGATTTCAGGTTCAAAGTAAAAAAGTCAACAAATATTAAAAAAATAAATATTTATTTTATTTACTTTACTTTTTACATATTTTTTAATAAAAAATTAAAAAATCATATTAAATATATATATTTTTTTTTCATTTCATATATTAACTAAAAAATTAAAAATCACCCAAAAAAAAAAAAATCTTGATCCAAATGACGCCTAAAGAACGAAAACTGTTCTCACTCAGGCCCCGTTTGTTTTCAGAGGTAGAATGGAGGGGATTAATAGTGAGGGGATTGATAGTGGGGGGATTAAGAAAAATTGTGTTTATTTTGATGATAGTTGTTAGTGTAGGATTATTAACTTATTTTTATGTAAAATAATAAAAAAATAAAAAATAGATAAAAAATTAAACATTAATATTTTAAAAAAAATTCCCAATATATAAAAAATAAAACAAATAAAAAAATTTATAATCCCCTCACTATTTTTCTAATACCATCTCCACATCCTCCATCTCAATCTCCCTTCCAACCTCCATCTGTATCCCCTTCTCCATCCTAATCTCTTCCCCAACTCTACAAACAAACATAACACTAAATAACCTCACCTCCATCCTAATCCCTACCCATATATTTAACCCAAAACAAACGGGGCCTCAGTCTATTGCCCTTCAATGACGTTGCTGAGGAAGAAACCCCAATCAATTGCAAATCAACTAACTACTTTTGCTCCAACTCCAAAGACTACGCTTAGCAAGTCTTTAAAGATACGTTGTCTTCGAATTCTTTCATGTTCCTTTTCTTTATATCAATCTTTTCTTTTCTTCCCTAATTATAGCTTGTTGGTTTGGTGGTCTTTGTATTTAGGCCATAATAATAAACTAAACTACTTTTACTTTTCATTGAGTAGGGGATGGTTAATTAACACTACAAAGACCTCTCTCTATTTCAAGTAAGAGCATTTTCTGTCCTCTATGCTATGGTGGTCTTTTTTCGGTTGCTGAATTGGGTATTTCGAATGGGTTTTCCCTCCATTTTTGCTTTCTTTGCTGTTGTCTCCCATTCAGTGATTCTTCATTCTACTGGGCAAGCCGATAACATACGGTACCAACACGGTTGTCCCGAGTCAAGTGTGGAAATCTTGGCAGATCAAATTCCCTTTATATGACATCACGTATGGCGGATGTGGGTTGTGTATGGTCAATTGTAGCGCACCAGTACCGATACTCAATTTGGGGAGGATAAAAGAAAAAAAATAATTGACACCCATATCCACAAGGCTTTTCATATCCAGCACAAATATTTGTCTGTCCATTTCTTCGCCTCTCTCCTCACTGCTCCAGCTCTCTCCACGCTTTCTTCGTCTTCTTGTGCAGGTAATCATCTTGTGCAACATAGAGAATATCTCACCTGTTATGTAATCATCTTCGTCTTCTTGTGTTGTTGTATTGATATATATATATATTCTGTTTATATATTCTGAAATTAACATTTTCATCTGTGGAACAATTTTATATTACATTAGTTTGTTATCCATTGAATAGAGATGACAATAGGATAGATTTGTAATGCATTGCCCTATTTTAGATCATATAACAGGTGAGATATTTTTATTTAAGAATGATGAGAATTTCACTAAAAATTATATTATATTATAAATAATGATTTTGATTAATAAGATTTAAAAGATATAATATGAGAAGTAAATGAGTGAAAATAAATGTTAAGTGTAAAATTTTAACATTTTAATTTTATTATATTAAAATATTAAATTATATATATTTTTATATATAAATAAATATATTTAATAAATATAATTAGAATGAGAAGGGAGGAATAAATTGCCATGGCTTAAATGCTCACTTTCTTTGCTAGTTAAATAATAGTGTTGTTCTCTACATTGTGATTGGCACCCTGCACCCATGTCAATTGCTTAATATGACATAGTTTGTGAATAGTATGAATGTTCTTTTCTTTTTTTTTTTTCCCCCCAAGTATTAAGATTATAAAATTATGCATGCCCATCAACTTGTAGTGCAGTAAAACTTTCAAAGCATGCCACTTTTAATTTACAATTTAAAATTCTTGATTTGGCCATTATATGATTATATGATTGATTTATAACACATTAGGAAAGACATTTTAAATATTTTAATTATTTTCCTTTATTCATTTGAAATCAATGTTGAAATGGAAAAAAATTATTCCTAACGATTATGGATCAACAAGATGTATACAAAGAGCTAAGAAAAAATTTATTGCTTTTAGTCAAAATGTATACTGATTTATTTTAATAAAAAATATAGGATAAATGGATCAGCAAAACAAAGAGCTAAGAAAGGACTTGATTATGTGGATAGAAGGCAAAAGTTAGCTGTTGTTCAAGTTGTTTGCCATGTGGTATATTGGTATATGCAGAGAAAATATCATCTTAGGAAGTACGTGGACCATCCTATTAATTACTTGGAGAGAGAAAAAGTGAGGATTAAGCTAATGACAAAACTTAAATGTATTAAGTATTGTCGTAATATCACCCGTATAGGGGCAGGCATTTCAAGATTTGTGTCATATACTTGAAAGAGATGGTGGTCTGAAACCAACAAAATGTGCAACAGTTGAGGAACAAGTTGCAAAGTGTCTTTACATTTTGTCACATAGCGTAAAGAATAGAAATGTTTCGTTTTTCTTTCGTCGCTCCGGTGAGACTGTAAGTCGGCATTTTCATAGTTTTTTGAGAGCTCTTATATCATTAGAAGATGCGATTTCTTTGCCAACCTAATGGATCCGAGTCCCTCCAGAAATACTCAAAATAATAGGTTCCATCCATATTTTAAGGTAAAAATTCGATATTACATTTCGCTTTAAATTTTTAGTTTTATTTATATATAAAACCGTACATGATACATTTATGTTAGGATTGTATTGAAGCACTTGATGGAACACATGTTCGTGTTAAAGTAGTTAGCAAAGATGCACCGAGATATCGTGGTAGAAAAGGTTACCCGACACAAAATGTATTGGCTGCATGTTCATTTGACTTAAAATTCACTTATGTTTTACCTGGATGGGAAGGGACTGATCTGACTCAAGGATCATAAAAAATGCACTCACTAGAGAAGATAAATTGAAAATACCCAACGGTAATTCATGCTTAGAGAATATGAAACTTTCGTTAAATTATATAGATTTGGGGTTTAACATAGTGATGTGTTTTGTTTTAAATAGGCAAATTTTATCTTGTTGATAGCGGGGTATATGTTAAGGAGTTCCCTTATCCCTCCTTACAGAGGTGTGCGTTATCACTTGAAAGAGTATTCCAACCATCCACCGGAAAATGCTCGAGAGTTGTTTAACCATTGACATGCTTCTTTACGCATGCCATTGAGAGAGCTTTTGGTGTGCTAAAGAAACGATTTCCCATCATAGCAAGCACAGCTGAGCCTACTTACTCGGTTAACACACAATCAAATATCGTAATAGCATGTTGCATCTTACATAACTTTTTAATGGGTGTTGATCCAGATGAAAACATTATTGCTGAAGTAGACAAAGAGCTTGAAAATCAATGTCAAACTCAACAAACGACTCATGCACCAAGGGATACTGATGAGGATGCAAAACAGGGGGAACTCATTAGAAATGTGATAGCAGCTACAATGTGGTCTGATTATGTTGCTAATCAAGAGTGATATTTAGTTTTTACATGTTTGGTAGCCATCTTGATTTTATGTGATAAGTACTTGAACATCGGATTAGATGTATCCATAACTTTGCTACTGTGATGACATTATGGATTTATGATATTACTTTGAATTTGTTTTGTTATAGATTCGGATGTATCCATAACTTTGCTATTATGCATGCAATTATTGTGGTTTATATATTACTTTGAATTTATTTTGTTGTAGATTCGGATGTATCCATAACTTTGCTATTGTGATGACATTATTATAGTTTATGATGTTACTTTGAATTTATTTTGATGTAGATTTTATAAATGAGTAAAAAACACAGAAGTCTGAAGATTCTAAGAGAGAAAAACTTTCATGGACAAATCAAATGGATGATGCATTGATTGATGCATTGTATCACCAACATGTTGAAGGAATAGGGTCAATGGAACTTTCACTACTTCAGCATATGATAAAATAGTAAAGGAATTACGTAAGATGTACAACTTGGACTTAGATAAGGCCAAAGTCAAGAATAGGCTGAAAACTATCAAAGAACATTTTGCTGAGTGTTATGATTTATTCAAACATACTAGTGGTTTTGCTTGGAGCTGGTTACAAGGATGTTCACTGCTGAACCTGAAGTTTGG
>JAPPVO010000019.1:32348554-32421329 GCA_030407325.1 Camellia japonica
TTTTATTTTTACAGCGGTAAAATTGGTATTATGAAAATATAAACATTTGTGGGTTTCTTTTCTCTCCCAATCTCTCCACTTTTGGGAAGATTGAAAATAAGGGTTATAAGAGAAATGAGTTTCTCTCCATTTCTCCCTATTTCTTCTCATTTCTCTCCACTTAAGATAACCAAACAAGAAGAGAAATACATTTCTCTCTATTTCTTTTCTTTTCTCTCCAAATCACTCAATTCAAACACAGTGTCAATTCTTGAGTTTTCTCGACATTTCTCTCTACTAGTAAATGGAGAGTCTAGGGTCCTGTAGCAGTGCCAAAATCACGTCGTTTTGGAATTTTTTTTTTTTTAATTTTTTTTTGTCTGTTCTGTGTTTGTTTGGGGGAGAGATCCAAAATGAAGGAGAGGGAAAAAAATCACAACAAACAACAACTTTGTTCAACATCCATGATGTTCTTTCTTATTATTTGTCCCTAAAAAACACACCACACACATATATATATATATATATATATATGGATTGGTTGACATGAATTTTCAAAAGCAAATCTTACTAACAAAAGGTTTTCAGAGATCAGATGTCACAAGAACGATGTTGCATAAGTTGCTCAGGCACAACATCAACGCTGCTCAACGACATGTTTAATTTAATGTAAAAATTGAAGCTCCAAAGATGAACAAGAAGATTGAAAGATAATTAACCTTTTTCAAACACAAAAAAGCAACTATACAGCACTAAGGAGAAAAGGGTTTTATTCTCTCCCTTTCAATCTCTCCTTGCTTTGAAGATGGACTATGTATTACAACAGCAAATTTTTTGTATAATATACAGAGAGAGAAAGTTGTAGAGAGACAGAGAGAAAGGAAAAGAATGAAGGGATAGGAATTAGGATCCAATGTGGAAATCATAGGCCAATACTGACCAAATCACAATAGAAGCCTAGCTTCAATGGATTCTGGCTCAATACTAATCCTGGACTCCCAGTTAGACTGGGATAAACTCTCTAAGAGTCTTATCTTTATCCAAACTGAAGTCCTCTCTCATTCTAGGACTCTTGCCCCCTTATCCGTTTATCCCGAATTCCGGTATCTCTTCAGATAACCTCGGTCTAGCCGAGATTACCTCGACGTCATGACCAGGACACGTGGCACCTGGGCTGGCACTTCGGTGCTACCTCGGCCACCTGGCTGTGTGTGTCGATATGACTCCCAAAATTCATAAATTCCCATTCAAAAGGGTTCCAAAGGTTGCCTTCATGTTCTTGACAAAAGGGCCAGTTTTGTTAGCACCTCTTTGGGAGTTGTTCTTCAAAGGCCATGAAGGATTCTACTCAATTTACGTGCACTCGGATCCATCTTTCAACCAATCCGAGCCTGATTTAGTTTTCCATGGCCGGAGAATTCCCAGTAAGGTCAGTTTTTTTGGTCTAATTTTTCATAGTAAACTTGTATTTTTTTTTTCTTTTACTTTAATTTTATATAGGTGGATTATTAAAAAAAATTATTTGCTTCTTTATTCATTATTTAGGGCTTTCAGTGATGTTTTAATTTAAAAAATATAGATAATGAAAGCTAGGTTGAAGCTAGGGAAGATTATCTCGGAAAAATATTTCATTACTGTTGAATATAATTTTCTTTCAAAACAAAACACAGCATAACATGTAAGAAAGTATGATTTCAACTTCACCTCTTACTCCATGAACTTGATATACAATGCATCTAATAGGGTTGAACTGCCCTAATGGCACTTCTTCTTTTTTTTTAGTGAAAATAGAAATTTTATTAATAAAAATTGTTATTCAAAGAAAACTGAAACAAATATCTGTAAACACTCCATTTTTGACCGTCCTCAAGACTTGGACGTCATCGTTTGAACACCCGATGATTTCGCATGTTCGTGTTTGTTTTGAGTCCCTGAAGGTCTCGGTTGAGTGCCTCGCCTTAGAACCTCTCAACTTGTCTGTTTTGTACTTAGTTGTGGACCAAGAGCTTTGTGCTTTGCATCTAGAAGAGAGGATGGCTTGTCGACCATCCCCAGTGTCCATCGGCCATGGCTTGTGCCTGCCGACCATCAGTGGTGGCCGGTCGGCTACACTGATGGCCGGCGGCCATTTTTCTCCTTTTTAGATATTTATTTGCCAGCTGTGCCAGCTGGTGTCCACTGATGCTCATCTCCATACACATGTATGGAGGGATGAAGGCAAGCCTTTGGCTTGTTTTTCTATATAATGGGGGGGGGGGGTCTCTCTTCCATTTGAGGGTTAGAAATTTTTAGAGCAAAAATTTCCTCTCTCTCTCTCTAGAATCCTCTCTCTCTTCCTATTTTGTGTTTGAAAGTGAGTTTTCTCTACATATTTGCATACAACCCCTTAACCAAATTAGACTACCTTGTGGCTGAGGTTCTTTGAGGTCTTATTTGAGCTCTCAAAGTTGGTTTTGGCTCAGAAAAGTGGCTGTTTGTTGTTGTGCTTCAAAGGTATAGCCTTACCCCCTTTTAAGCTTTGCTTTAGTTGTTTGTTTGGCCACCTTTGCATGCTGTTTTTGGCCTAGTTTTCAACTACAAAAACCTCTATTTTTAAGGTTTAAAAATGGTGGTTTAAAGTCTTTTTGGAGTTAGGGGTGGTCTACCCACTTTTGTTGCTTGTTTGTTAAGAGTTGTGCCATCTTTTAAAGCTTTTCAAACAACCTCTTTTTGGCAAAAACTTGGTTTTGAGGTCCAAAATAGGAGGGGGTGGCCTCCCCTCCTTGTGTCTTCTTTGCAAGTGTTGATGGCCCAACATGTGAGCATGTTTTTCTACCATATCATGACTTGAACTCAGCATGTTTTTGCTACTTTTTTGACCTGCTTCAACTTTGTTTTTGGCTGGTCAAGTCACTTGTTGCTTGCTTCTTACACTTGTAGTGTAATCATGCTTACTAGCTTAGCATGCCTCATGAGTTAGCCTATCATTCTAACTTGTGTTAGCTCTATCTCAGCATGTTTTTGCTCATGTTTTGGCATGCTTTAACTCTATTTTGAGTGGTCTTGGTCGTATGAGCTTAGTCTTGCATGATTGTAGTGTAAATGGCTTCACTAGCTTTGTGTTTCAAGGCCTCTAACATGCTTTGCTTGAGATGATTGCATGCTATAGCATCATTTAACATGTAATTTCAGTGCATGTAACTTTGTCACACTCTCACATATTCCATTCTTTCATTGCTTTTGAGAGTTGTGTTTTGTGCCTTGTTTGTGAGCTAACATGCGAGCATGTTTTTCTTGCCTTTCGTGTCTAAATTTCAGCATGTTTTGGCTACTGATTTGGCATGTTTAAGCTCTATCCAGAGCTGGTTTGGTCATTTAAGCTTAGTATTGCATGCCTCTAGTGTAGTGCTTTTCACTAGTTTAATGCTTTTGGCTCTTAACATGTTGTGCATGTGTTGCTTGCATGTTATTGTATTATTTCTCATGCCATTTCAGCACTGAAATTCTGCAATCTCCCTCATTTCTTCACTTTTAATTTTCTTTGAGGGTTGGTTGGCTTTATGGATGTGTTTAAGCTTAAGATAGAGCTTGTGCTCAATGGCTTTAACTCTCTTTTGAGGGTTCCTCCTAGCCAAAGGCATGATCTCTCTCATGTCTTAAACCATCCTTTGGTTGACCCCTCCCTCATTAGAGGACTTTCACATTGGACTTAATCGGTTAAAGGATTAATCGGTAACATAAAATGTGTAAACAAAAATGAGCAAAGTAAAACATGAACAAGATAAGCATTTGTGTTGCATTGCATGCGTTTGGATCAGATGTTAATCCAAACACAAGAAATGTGGGACGTTTCATATTCCAAGTGATGAAACGTGTCACATTTCTTGGTCGCCGACACCCTTGATCATGCATGATAGGGTGGAGGCTCTTCGAGTGTTATTTGTGCATTCATTAACATTGTACAAGCTTGGTTCTTTGGCCATCATGCATGAAAATGCTTGGTTGGTCGCTTGAGAGTCAAGTGCCACACTCCTTTGAGCTTGAGAAATGATAAGGAAGGTGGCAGTACACACATTTCCTTGCAAATACACTGCCATGCCTCAGTTTGGTCTCTGTTCAGCAAAAGGAGGAAATTCAAGAGAGCAGTGGCCGACCGGCCAGATGTACTAGTCGACCGGCCACCAAAACCAGCCGACCGGCCATCGGTAGTGGCCGATGGCCACCAATCATAGCCAATCAGCCATCAGTGTGTTCTTGAGATGTAACAAAGGCAATTTGGAGGTTGACATAATTTTTAGAGGTCCAAAGATGTGCAAACAGAGGCATCTAGAGGCAAGATGGTAGATTTTCGAGAGGAAGCAACCGAGCATGCATATCTCCCTCGCCCGTGAGGCCATTTTATTGCTTTAATAGCTAGTTATAGCTAATTATTACCTGTGTTGTAATTAATCAGTTTAATTTGTCTTGTAATATTTTAATTAGCTTAGCTTAGCTAGTTATTCAATTGTGTTGTAATAATTAATTAGCTAGAATAGTTAATTAGTTGGTTTGTAATAATTAGCTTAGCTTAGTGTAGCTTAGCTTGTTCATTCGGACTCTCCTTCGTGAGGGCGCAATGTTGTAATAAGTGTACGTGCGTGTGTGAATGTCTTCCTACCCCACTTCTTTCTCCCTTTTATTTATCCGCTTTCGGTGGTTAGATTAGGGCACGTTTTGATTAGCATACCTTATGTTTTCATGTTTGCATCATTCATTTGTATTGCGTGCACCGGGCTCGGTGCATCATACAAACTTCATCGCAATTTCAATACACTTATTTGAATACGTGTTCCAAAGCATGTTATCAAATTGTTGCATTTATATTGCATTATTGCATGTGTTGCATTAGGCATCTTGTATAGTTAGGATCATGCATTGTTTCTAACTAACTTTTGTTTTGACTTGGAGTACACTGTAAGTTTTACGCTTTAGCATACTTGCATGAGTGTGAGTGTTGCCATGATAGCATGCTTGCCATGAGGCTATTTGCTTAAATGCTAAACTGCATGAATGCCTGTGGATGAAGGCTTTATGACTTGAATTGAAACAATTCATCAAATGTGAATTTTAAGCCCACATTGCGAAGTGGCAAAATCATGTTTTAAGCCCACTTGATGGTGGAAAATCCGCGCTTTAGCTCACTTGAGGGTGCCACTTTCAAACCATTTTAAAAAACAAACATGAGTTGTTTTGTTCCAATTCTTGTGATATAGTCTATACTTGTATGTTGTACGCATCACATAGTAAAGTTAGCTAATAACTGGAACAAGAACACATGTATTTTTAAAACAACATATCGTACTTAGAAGAGGCCGATCCTTTGATCGGGCGAGCGGGGGTGCTCATTTCATGACCTTCCCCCCTCATACCCAAGTTCCCGAGCTGAGGCAGCTTTGGTGATGACGGACATGTGGCCTTTGGCACGAGTCAGGGTTTCCTAAATTTTCCTAAAATAAAATATTTAGGTGGCGACTTTGTAATCTAGCAAAGCAGTCCAGTTTGGCATTATTTGATTTCAAATCTGATTTTCTAAAATGATTTGCCGGATTGGATTCTTTGGTGTTTATCAGTCCTACATTGCACTTTGTGAGATTAGATTTAAAACCGTGACAAGAGTCCAAACTGCAAGACCAATTCGCGTCTCTCCGAAAGGGGGGTGCGCGAAGAAAGTCGAGTCTACAATATCAATAAAAGAAAATAAGTGAAAGTATGAAAGCAAAACTAATCTATCGAAAAGCAAGCACAATCATCTAATAACACTACACTAAAAATTGACGAGAAACCAGTACAAACAAAAATGCAAAATCAGAACAACCTGTTATAATTTAGGAAGTTTTGGATTCAGTTAGCTCAGTTTACAACTGAAATTTAGGAATTCAGTTTGAGAGGGAGAATTAGTTTGAGAGATTGTTTGATTATTGTGGGGTTAGTTAGTGGGTTAGGAGGTTTGTTAGTTAGTTAGTATTGGATAGGGTTATTCCAACTGTATATAGCTATGGTTGAGGGGGAAAATGGGGGATGTTTTGGACTGTAATCAAGTTTTATGAGAAAAGGGTGAATGGACTCCAAATTTAGTTTTCCATTTTCTCTCTTCTTTTTCTTCAATTACTGCTTTCTTCTTTCATAGTCATATCAATTGGTATCAGAGCAAGGCTATTCTTGGCCTGCAAGAGAGATTCCACAGAAATGGCAGATGGGACTAGGGCACAAGAATAAAAAAAAAAATCAATGAAGTAATACGGACTCTTAAAGACAGTAGTGATAGGCAAGCACAGGATATCAGAGAGATCAGAAATTCATTGAAAGATGTGAATGAAATCTAGGAATTGATTTTTACCATGAATGTCAAGTATGATCAAATGGAAAATGGAGTTTTTGGAAATCATCCAGAAACCATGGAAGCTTCTCAGGTTCATTCGGATTCATCTCAATTATCTACTTTCTTCAATACTAGATATGCAAGAATTGATTTTCCAAGATTTTTTGGGGAAGATTCCACTTGATGGTTATATAAATGTGAGAGATTCTTCGATTATAACTCGGTTGATAGTGCAAATAAGATGAAACTAGCCACTTTGCATTTAGAGGATAAGGCCCTTCAATGGTACCAATGGTTTGAGAAATGCCATCGCCAGATTAATTGGGATCTGTTCAAACAAGGAATTATTTATAGATTTGGGCCCAATTCTTATGAAGATGCAATCGGTGATCTGACCAAATTAAGGCAAACAACCACTGTGAAGGAATATCAGGAACACTTTGAGATTCTAGCAAATAAAACCAGTGATTTACCAGAAGCTTTTTTCATTAGTTGTTTCATTAGTGGGTTAAGAGAAGACATTAAGGCAGGGGTGTTAATGTTCAGGCCTACTACTATAGTTCAGGCCATTGGATTGGCTAAATTGCAGGAGAATAGCATTGAAGCCATAACAAGAAGAGCAAGACAAGGGAATAGAGTGGGAGAATCTACTTTTTCCCATCAGGCCAAACAAAATCCATTTATGAATCCTGTGAACAAAGAACTACCAAAGGACTGGGAAGAAAAAAAAAGCCAAAGGATTATGTTTCAAATGCAATGAGAAGTATACAAGAGGCCATAGCTGTAAAAAGAAGCAATATGTTATATGCTCTGGAGGTTGAACAAGAAGATCAGGAACAGGTGGAAGATGTGGATGAAGACCAGATTCCAGAAGAGGAATTATAGATTTCTATTAATGCCCTGTCTGGCTCTATTTACTGTAGAACTATAAGGGTAAAAGGCAATGTCAAGAAAAGGCTAGTCATGATCCTAATAGACTCGAGAAGTACTCATAATTTCCTAAGTCTCGAAGTAATCAAGAGAGTTGGGATAATGGCCTCAGAGACAGACCCATTACCAGTTTCAGTTGCTGATGGAACCAAACTAATGAGCATAGCAATATGGAAAGGATTTCGGTGGGAAATGTAAGGTACCGAATTTCACTCTGACATGAGGATTTTGCAACTTAAGGGCTGTGATATGGTTTTGGGGATTCAGTGGTTAGCAACATTGGATCTAGTGAAATGGGATTTCAAGAATCTTAGCATGGAGTTTCAGTTGAATGACAGAAGGCATGTGCTAAGGAGAGGAAAGAAAAAAGAATTGACAGTCATTGGGGCTAATAAGATGAAAAAGATAATTCAGAAACAAGCACATGGAGTTATAGCTCAGGTGTACTCTCTTCAAGCTGAATGTAATGAACTAGAAGATACATTGCCACCAAACTTGGAAGCATTATTGGCTGATTATGAAGATATTTTCCAAGAACCTAAGACCCTTCTTTTAACTAGAGCTCATGACCATTGCATACCATTGAAACCAGGGGCAAAACCTACCAATATCAGGCCCTACAGGTATCCCTATTTCCAAAAAACTGAGATTGAAAAACAAGTTAGCAAGATGTTAATTTTAGGAATTATTAGAACCAGTGTTAGTCTTTATTCTTCACCTGTGCTATTAGTTAAGAAAAAGGATGGGAGTTGGAGAATGTGTATTGATTATCGAGCCCTAAATAAAGCTACTGTGAAGGATAAATTTCCTATTCCTGCTATAGATGAACTCCTTGATGAATTGTGTGGTGCTAAGTATTTCCTTAAGCTGGATTTGAGATATGGTTATCACCAGATAAGGGTAACTCCTGCAGACATTTACAAAATTGCATTTAGAACCCATGATGGACATTATGAGTTCATGGTAATGCCATTTGGGTTAACAAATGCCCTATCTACTTTTCAAAGCTTGATGAATGAAGTTTTCAAGCCTCACTTAAGGAAATTCATCTTAGTATTTTTTGATGACATTTTAGTATACTGTAGTACATGGACCAATCATTTGCATCATTTGCAAGCTACTTTTCAGTTGTTGCGAGTTCACCAATTGTTTGCCAAAAGGTCCAAGTGTGTGTTTGGTAAAGAGAAGGAAGAATACTTGGGGCATTTGGTTTCAGGGGAATGGATTTCTGCTGAACCAACGAAAATTACAGCTATGACTAGTTGGCCTGCACCTGCTACTTTAAAGGAACTAAAAGGATTTCTTGGCCTTATAGGATACTATAGGCGGTTTGTTCAGGGTTATGGAAAAAATTGTTCTCCACTCAATCAATTACTCAAAAAGGATTCCTTTCAATGGAACTCAGAAGCTGCAGTGGCATTTGAACAGCTTAAGGCAGTAATGGCCACAATACCAGTTCTGGCTTTGCCTAATTATACTAAAGAATTTGTAATGGAATCAAATACATCGGGAAAAGGCTTAGGGGCTGTGCTAATGCAAGAGGGACATCCGATAGATTTTTGGAGTAAAGGTTTATCTACACGGGATCAACTTTTATCTACCTATGAAAAGGAATTAATGGCAGTGGTCTTGGCTGTACTCAAATGGAGGCATTACCTTTTGGGTAGGAAATTCCTTATCAGAACAAATCACCAAAGCTTAAAGTACCTATTGGAGCAATGGATGGGCATCCCATTCCAACAGAAGTGGATTACTAAATTGTTGGGTTATGATTATGAGATCGTTTATAGATGTGGAAAGGAGAATAGGGCAGCGGATGCTTTATCTAGGAGGGAGGATACTATAGATAACCCTGCTACTTTGCATGCTATCACTTTTGTGTCTACTAGTTGGTTAGCTGAAATTAAGCAAAGTTGGATATCTGATCCAGTGGTGCAATAGGTCATTGCTAATTTGATTCTTGATCATACTTCCCATATGGGTTATCGTTGGGAGTAAGGGATTATGACCTATAAAGGCAAATTGGTGGTAGGGAACATGCCTCAGCTCAAGATCCATATTATGGAGGAATTTCATTGCTCTGTAGTAGGTGGGCATTCAAGGATTGATAAAACCACTAAGAGAATTCATAGAACTTTGTATTGGAAAAGGTTAAAGAAAGATGTTTCGAAGTTGGTTTCCGAATGTGACATTTGTCAAAGGTTTAAGAGTGAAAATGTGAAATCACCTGGATTGTTACAGCCTCTTGCTATTCCCAATCGAGTTTGGTCTGATATCTCTATGGATTTTATTGAGGGCTTTCCCAAATCACACGGCAGATCTATTATATTTGTGGTCGTCGACAGGTTAACTAAGTATAACTATTTCATGGCACTTTCTGTAACGCCCCAAAATAATCCAACATAAATCTAACACATCAACCCACGTCCACTAAACAAAATAACAATACTCCATTCATATCACCATCAATCAACAAGATTTATACAAAAGTTTCACATGCAAATTATACATTCAATGATATAGAAATATATGAATCTATAGCATGTAGAGCATCGTGCTCCAAAAATAATGAAATGCCTTCATGGGCTTACAATTTCCTAGGCTTAAGCCCGGTTACGCAAAAATGGCCTCTCGGACCCATAAATGAATAGCCCTTGGCTACCAATTAAATCATAACAAAATAGAGTTATTACTCTTCACAACATATCCACACCCTCAACTTGGCAGAATCACCATGTCTTTTCCTACACCAAAATCCCATAGGGGTGAGCACAAGGCCCAGTAGGAAATTCTTAACAAAGTATATACATTTATGCAATTCCCATGAAATGAAAATGCTCATGCTCTGCCATGCCATTAAAAGGAAATCATATCATTCTCTTTTGAAAATCGTCATACACCATAAAAATATGGAAGTTCCAACAGTTCAAATGTTTTACATCAAATTCACGAGGCGGTAAATACAACTCAGGTAATCCCTAGGTTGGTGTTTGTAAATAGGCATAACAAGCTCTACCAAAACCCCACTTTATCAGTAGCTAACCGGAAGGCACGTGGTACCTACTCCGCGCGTGTTTTCGGTCTTTCACCCTAGACACTGAGGCCAACTTAATCAATGTCATCTATACCCCTATCCGGACTTACCAACGTATTTACCCCAAACAATTCAATAAATTCTCATTTTCACAAACATTTCTTTTCAATGTGAGCTTTCAATTTCTCTATTCAAGGATTTACAATGATTAACCGAAATTAAATGCCAATGCAACAACTATCAACGTAATGCATATCTTTCCAATTCTCAACATTTTCCATACACTATCCCATTAGTAGTTATAATTTCCACTTCTCATTCCAAATGTAAGATTCACAAGATGACCATGCATCTATTTAGATTCATCAAGAATAACTACATTTTAACAATACTAAATAAAAATAACTATTCCATATATTCTCTGCCATTTCTCCTTTATCAACATTATTAAGAAAGTTCCCTTTCTTCATCACATTTGTCACACAAGAAAACAATAATAACATTGGTTGTAATAATATTTCATGGATCCTCAACACATTCTTCAACCCAAATTCTAGGGTTTTTCTCCAAATCAACATCCTCCCATCATTTGAAAAGGTCTCTCCCCAAAACATCACTTCTCTTACCATGTGATTTAAACCCCTCAAGAAAATAGTTTAGAGAAAGACATAGATTAAACCCACTTTTATAACCCTCAACATTTATGAGACAAAACCAAACTTTCAATATCATTAAAGAAACTTTTATATCAACAAAATCTAGCATAAATGTATATATAACTCAAAGAAATCTCCCTACCTCAAGCTTATTGATGAAAGATGAGATGAAAACCCTAAAAATTTCAAGATGTTGAAATAAGATCTCCACCACTCCAAAGGTAGCCCTTGATTAGCTCTTCAAGCTTTGAGAAGAATTTGGTTCAAAATCTCAATAGATTGAGAAGGATCAATTGTTTGGTGTGCTAGGTGAGGGTTTTTAGAGAGAATGGAGAGAATATGGTATTTTTAGAGAGAGAGATATAACAAAAAATATGAGATATCTCCAAACAAAAAGAGAAAAAGAAACAGAGCCCTCGGATCTGGCCTTTTCCCGCACGTACGGAGCCCACCCACACGTACGGCGTATGCCTTCCGCACGTGTGGCTTTCACCCCCGCACGTGCGGCTTTCACCCCCGCACGTGCGGCTTTCACCCCCGCACGTGCGGCACCTCCCAACACCTCCTTCCCATACCTGCATTTATTTCAGTATGCACCCCAAGCCTCCCCTGTTTCCCGTGCGTGCGGCCCCCATCCCACATGTGCGGCCCAGTTTCCCAGCCCAGAAAATTCCAATTAGGTTCGAAACCCTCCGAATCCAATCTCGTACCTTAGGAACAGATGAAATTTCAGAAAAGAAACAAATAAGAACGAAACTTTTAACAAGAGTTTTCGAAAATATGAATCCACACAACTAAGGAAAAGTGAGGCGATTCACGAGCCCGGTCATCACGCTTTCACATCCATACGTAGCCAAAGATGTTGCTCAAGTATTCTTGGATCAAGTTTGCAAATTACATGGACTGCCATCATCTATCGTTTCCGATAGAGATGCAGTCTTCACTAGCAATTTCTGGCATGAGCTTTTTACTTTGCAAGGTTGCAAATTGTGTTTAAGGTCCGCTTATCATCCACAAACTGATGGCCAGACAGAGATCTTAAACAAGTGCTTGGAGAACTATTTACGATGCATGACAAGTGACTATCCTAGGAACTGGGCTAAGTGGCTTTCTTTAGTTGAATGGTGGTACAACACTTCCTACCATTCAGCCATCAAAACCACTCCATATTACGTTGTTTATGGCCAAGATCCACCATACCACACCTTCATTGCTTCCAACCCCTTTGCTGTGGCTAAGGTGGATAATTGGATACGTGTCATAACCCAAACCCGCCTGTAAAAGTTTGGGTCATAACCGACTAGTAATCCGTAGATTACCGAAGGCCTCAAACGATCATACAGAAAATTTATGCTAATGGGGCCATAAACGGAAGCATATAATAAAGAGAAGTCCATTGAGTTGTGCCAATCATGAGCAAAATCATAGAGTTAACCACGTAACACAATAATACATATACATGCCTATCAAAAATATAAAAGCCAAAGGAAAATCGTACATAATGTTTACAACCTAAGACCATGAAAGCAAAAACATAATAGGGTCAAAGTGTGGTGTGAGCCAAGACAAAACTCTATCTTGGAGGCATGACTCGATTAGGTCACAAAAGGCTCCTGAAGCTGACTCTAGGGGTGTGCTCCATGCTGCTGATCACCTACATGTGCATACATAAAATTTGGTGAGCGAAGCTCAATAAATAATAATACAGTAAAACAGTGTAAGTAGATGAACATAAGGTTCTCTCAATGTCTATAATCATATAAACCAAGCGGCCTTACGCCCAAGTATATAACAAACGGCCTTGGGCCCAATTATTTAACAAGCGGCCTCGGGCCCAATTATTTAACAAGTGGCCTTGGGCCCAATCATATAACAAGCAGCCTCGGGCCCAATCATATATCAAGCGGCCTCGGGCCCAATCATTTAGCACATGTCATATAATATCAATGATGTCTCATTATTTCCAATCAATTCATAATGTTGGCACCAATCACTGTTCATGGTTCAAGATACGCAACAAAGAGTACAAGTGTACTATATTACTACTCATAGTGCGTTTGGTCTTGTGGCGTTGCGTCCGGCACTCGACCTACACAAAACATGTCACATACACATCTAATAAATCATTTTCTTCAACTTGTACACTTTTCTTTAATTTCTCTCAAGTGTTCAATGCTAATCTTCTCTACATGTGAATCGCATACAAAACATGTTCCAAAGATGTACCTTAAATGGCCCTAAATGTTCATAACTTAAATTAATGTTTCCTATAATAATTTCATATGTTTTTCATTGAACATATCATGTTTACTTATTTAAGATTTAAGGAAATAGCAAGAAGCGAAAGGAAACTAAGTTAAGATAGGAATTGTCATGAAATGATTAAAAGAAAATAAGTAGCCTTCACTAATTTGAACATATCTATTTGTGTACTTATAATTTGGGTTTGAGACCACCACCATTAGAAACTAGACTTTGAGGACTTGAATTTAGGCTCAAGAATCGCTTACAACGGAGTCCGGATGAAAGAGATATGCCTTTTTGAAGTTGGGTTGAAACAGTGGTTTCGCACGAGTGAAAGTCTTCACCGTTCGTGCATGCCAAATCCATTCGAGTGGAAAAATCAGACGCTTGAGCGCCCAAGGAGCAGAATCAAAACTTCTTTTTTTCTTCATGTTCCGCTCGTGCGGTCTGGGCAAACTCAAACTGTCTGAAAATGGCCAAAAAATGCCAAACCTTCCAACTCATTTCTAAGCTCAAATTCATGCAAAAACAACTCAAAAACATGATATCTAAGCATGAAACAAGTGTAATTCTACATTAAACATATCAATTTTGCATCAACAACAATTCCATGGTCTCATTTTTTTCCTATATTCATACATTACATAAACAAATTCAAAGTATATAAACCGTGAATAATCTTACAACAAAACTTGTTTCCATAGATCATCTAAGGTTTGTTTCATGGGTCAATCACAAGAGTGGACTTAAATCAACAAAGATGGAGAGATTAGGGTTCAATCTCATGTCTTAAGCTCAAACCACTATACAACTCAAAACCCTAGCTTAAACCCTTAATCTCTTCTTGATTTCTTGACAAGTATGAGTTAGAATCAAAGTTTGTGAGTGATTTTCCATACCTTAATTCAAATCTATGATTTGCCCCTTGATTTCCTTCAAATCCCTAGCTTTTTCTTCTTCTTCTCTCTCTAACTCACACTATAGAGCTCTCAAGCACAATAAGAAACTCAAGAGGCTAACATATATGTGACTTAGCTTTAAAATTCCAATTTAATCATTACGAATCGTAATTTTTCAAAATCTCACTAAAGGCTCTAAAAATCATTCTAATAATAGATATGAAGTCGGTTTTTGTTTATCGCGCCTCTACGGCTCCCAATTTCAGTTCAAAGTTTCAATTGCAATAGATATTCCTACTTTCAATAGATATTTTTCCAAATTCACATATTTGCCATACTTAAACTTGCAAATTCATATCAAATACATAATCACATATATAATTAAGCATAGTACGGGTTGGGTTATCACAGTCTTCCTCCCTTTTAGGAAGTTTGGTCCTCCAAACTTGTTTACCTCAAGTTGAAAACAATTCCGGGTATCGTTGTCGTATTCCTTCTTCTTGTTCCCAAGTGGCTTTGTTCCCGTGATGTTCCCTCCATTCCACTTTTACCATTGGGATAGTCTTGTTCCGTAGTTGCTTGACTTGCCGATCAAGGATTTGAAGGGGTTTCTCCTCATAAGCCATATCGTCATCTAGCACAACTTGATGATAGTCAATAACATGAGAACGGACCCAAAGGTAGCCTCGCAACATTGATACGTGAAACACATTGTGTACCTGCTCCATGCCCGGTGGTAAAGCAATCCGATAAGCCACTGAACCCAGTCTTTCCAAAATCTGAAATGGCCCTATGTACCGGGGTGATAATTTTTCTTTCTTCCCAAATCTTGTGTGCCCTTTCATTGGAGTGACTTTAACAAAAACTTGATCCCCAACTTCAAACTCCAAGTCTCTCTTTCTTTGATCCGCATAGCTCTTTTGTCGGCTTTGAGCAGTTTTCAATTTCTGTTGGATGATTTGAATCTTTTCCATAGTAACTTGCACAATTTCAGGCCCAATCAACGACCTATCCCCAACCTCAGTCCAACAAATCGAAGTTCGACATCTTTTCCTATACAAAGCTTCATATGGTGCCATCCCAATACTGGAGCGGAAACTGTTGTTATAGGCAAATTTCGCCAAAGGTAAATGAGTTTCCCAACTTTCATGGAAGTCCAAAACACAAATCCAGAGCATGTCTTCTAACGTCTATATGGTCCTCTCAGATTGACCATTGGTTTGTGGGTGAAATGTGGTACTAAACCTCAACTCTGTTCCCAATGCTTTTTGTAAGCTTTACCACAATCTTAACACAAACTTGGAATCTCTATCCGACACAATGGAAACCGGAACATTGTGCAATTGAATAATCTCAGCAATGTACACCATAGCAAGTTTATCTGCATTATAAACAGTCTTCACAGGCAGAAAGTGAGCAGACTTAATCAATCTATCCACAATAACCCATATAGAATCCATACCTCGGGGTGTTTGGGATAAGCCCACAATAAAATCCATAGTTATATGCTCCCACTTCCATTCTAGAATAGGGAGAGGTTGAAGTAACCCCGCCGGTCTTTGATGCTCTACTTTTACTTGTTGACATTGAAGGCACCTTGAAATGAATTCTGCAATTTCTCTCTTCATATTAGGCCACCAAAAAGCTTGCTTGAGATCTTGGTACATTTTGGTATTCCCGAGATGCATAGCAAACCTGGACTTATGAGCTTCTTCCAAGACTCTTTTTTTAACTTCGAGGACATTAGGAACACACAATCTTCCCTTGAACTTCAACACTTGAGTTTTCAAAGAAAATCCCGGTCTTGGTTTTGCTTCCATCTCATCATATACTTTCTTGAGGAATTCATCCTCCAATTGCCTTTGTTTAATTTCCTCAACAATAGCCGATTGTGCGGTCATTGCGGCCAAGATTCCATCCCGTTCATGTAGCACAATTTCAACCTCCATTATTTCCAAGTCAAGTAAGAGTTCCTTCCGCTCGTAAGCAAACATGCTAAGTTTCCCATTGACTTTCTGCTAAGAGCATCCGCCACCATGTTGGCTTTACTGGGATGATAATGAATATGCAAGTCATAATCCTTGATAAATTCTAACCATCGTCTTTGTCACATACCCACCCAAAAAAAAAATCATCTTTGTCGCATATTAAGCTCCTTTTGAGTAAAGAAATACTTGAGGCTCTTGTGGTCAGTACAGACTTCACATGTTGCTCCATAAAGATAATGCCGCTAAATCTTCTATGCAAACACCATAATAGCTAATTCCAGATCATGCGTAGGATAATTCTTTTCATGTGGCTTCAACTGCCGGGATGCATAAGCAATTACTCTTCCATTCTGCATAAGCACACACTGCAAACCCTTATGAGATGCATTACTATAAATCACAAACCCTTCGGTACCCGACGGTATGGCAAGGACCGGTGCTATTGTGAGTCTTGTCTTTAATTCTTGAAAGGCGGACTCTCTCTATTCTATCCACTCGAATGGAACACCTTTTTGGGTTAACTGGGTGAGTGGCATCGCAATCTTGGAGAAATCTTTAACAAATCTTCGATAGTAACCTGCTAAATCCATGAAACTGCGTACTTCTGTAACATTGGTGGGAACATGCCAATTCACAATAGCTTCTATCTTTTGCGGATCAACAGACATACCATCCTTGTTAATTACATACCCCCAAAACACAACTTCATTCAATCAAAATTCATACTTCTTCAATTTAGCATATAAATTCTTGTCCCTAAGTGTTTGAAGAATTAATCTCAAGTGCCTTTCATGATCCTCACTACTCTTCGAATAAATAAGAATGTCATCAATGAATACCACCACAAACTCATCCAAGTACGGTTTGAAAACCCGATTCATTAAATCCATAAAAGTTACCGGTGCATTCATAACCCCAAATGGCATGACTAAAAATTCGTAATGGTCGTACTTGGTTCGAAAGACAGTCTTCTCAACATCCTCTGCTTTGACTTTCAACTGATGGTACCCGGATCTAAAGTCGATCTTTGAAAACACTTGTGCCCCCTGTAATTGGTCAAATAAATCATCAATCCGTGGTAAAGGATATTTATTCTTCACCGTTACCTTATTAAGTTCTCGGTAATCAATACACAATCGAAGGGTCCCATCCTTCTTCTTCACAAACAAAATGGGTGCGCCCCATGGCGATGTACTCGGTCGGATGAACCCTTTGTCAAGCAATTCTTGCAACTGTACTTTTAGTTCCTTCATTTTTGCTGGAGACATTCTGTACGGAGCCTTGGAAACATGTTGAGTACCCGGTACAATATCAATAACAAATTCAATCTCATGGTCTATCGAGTCCCCTGGCAATTCTTCTGGAAATACGTCCGGAAACTCACTAACAATCCGAATATTTCAACGCCCACCTTAGTTGTCTCTACATGCAAAATACTACACAAATAACTCCTACAACCTTTCTGAAGTAGTTTACAAGCTTTCATAGCCGATATCAAATACGGTGGAGGGACCACTTCATGTCCCACAAAAGTAAACTCTTCTTGACCCGGTGGGCGGAAAACAACTTGTTTGGACACATATTCGATTGTTGCATGATACTTAGCTAACCAATCCATTCCCAAAATTACATCAAAGTGTACCATGTCAAGAGGCATCAAATTAGCACATAAATGAAATATCTCCAAGTAAAAGCTCACATGTCGGATACATAGAAGCACAAAACATATAATCCCTAGATGGGAGAGACACACACAACACATAATTCAAGGGTTCCATAGATCTATTCAAATTAGGAGCAAAGGTTTTCGAAACAAAGAAATGAGTGGAACCCGAATTAAGTAGCACATGAGCAGGTTGGCCATTGATGAAAAACGTACCTGAAACCACAACATCTGAATTTTGGACATCACCTGGACTCTTCCTTGCCTAACATTATCTTGAGAAGTAGTAAGCCTTGCAGGGGTCTTTGTTACAGGAGTGGAACCGGCTGAACTAACAGTTGGCCTATTCCCTTTTTGCTGCCCAAACGTAGGACAATCTCTCATCATGTGTCCCGTTTTCCCACACTTGAAGCAAGCTCCTGATGCTCGATGACAAACCCCTGGATGCTTTTTTCCACATTCCGAGCAAGTTGGTGGTGAATCACGGTTAGACCTCGCAGTGTTGGAAGTTTCCAATTTTTTTTTCTTATTTTGCGAGGATGCCGGCCCTTTGTGCATACTGGAACCCTGTTTTTTGCCTTTCCAATCTGAGTCCCGGTTGCGGTTGGCTTGGTTACCTTCTGCTATAATGGCCTTATCCAATACATCCACATATTTCTGTACTTGCAATACATTAATCTTCTCGAGAATGGAGTCTCGAAGACCTCCCTCAAATTTCCTCACTTTTTTGTAGTATGTATTGACCATGTATGGCGCGAAACGGGCTAATTCGGTAAATTGCGCCTCATACTTCGCCACTGTCTTGTTCCCTTGCTTCAAGTTTTCAAACTCTGCCACCTTCTTGTCTCGGATACTCTATGGGAAGTTCTTCTCATAGAAGATTTCCAAAAATTGGGCCCAATTCATCCCTTGATGTCCTTCTCGGAAAAGCATCCACTAACGGCGTGCTTCATCCTCCAGTGTAAAGGTAGCTAGCAAGACTTTCTGTGTCTCCGTGCATGGAAAGACTTCAAATAATTTCTCGATACCAAGCACCCACGCCTTCGCCTTTACTGGATCAATTCCTCCTTTGAACAATGACGGTTTCATTTTCTTAAATTCCTTTGTGAGAGCAATGGTTCGGTCGTCAGCTTGATGGTCTTGCATTACAGGTGGTGGTACTGGTATTGGTGGCGGTGGTGGTTGTTGTTGCTGTTGTTGTTGTTGTTGTCTAAAAGCCTCTGTCATTTCCATAATCATTACCTCCATTCTATCAAGTCGTGTGGAGGTTGAATCCTCACCATTTTCCGCCCTTGTTCTCGCCATGATCTGAAGAACATGCATTATAACTTTCATAGATAATATGCACATAAGTCACATATACAAATGTACATTTCTATGTCATACCCGATGTGAATGCATTATGGATGCAACTTAAACCTTTTCTAGACTTCTTATTGCTCATATGGACTCGTGTGTGAGATATTAACTTGTGTTCTGATACCACTCTGTCATGACTAGGGGTGTGAGCGGTGCGGATTGGTGCGGTTTGAGAGAAAAATAGAAACCGTATGGCGGGTGGCGGATTGATAAAAGTGTCACTAGAATTTGCCATTTTCCTTATCAAAAACCGGTGGTTCGGTTGGCAAATAATGGCGGATTTGCCTTGGCGGTTTGGGTGGATTGGCGGTTTATAAAAAATATAATTCAAATTACAAAACTTAAATCAAAGAGTAAAAAAAAGACGAGAGATACCGTGATGTTAAGCATCTTGCGAAGCTTTCTTCTGATGCTTCAAGTGTAGCAACAACATGATAATATCAATGACTATGCCATCAGTTCATTACAAGCATCTGTGGAAGGTACAATGATCAAATACAATACATAAAATTAGTATCATTCAGGGTTTACAATATATTGAAAATGTTTATTGTTGAAAAGTATTTAGATTGAAAAGTGAGCTGATGCAAGTTTGCAACATGGCCAAAAAAAAAAAAAAGATTGAAAAGTGAATTGGAATCCAACTTTATTTTGGATTACTGACATCTTGAATTCCCCTCGAGCAGTAATGTAATACTATATTCTAAGGTATAGAACAACAAGCAAACTTAAGTAAAAAAAAAATTTAGAATCTTATAAAACATGATTTAATAGCGGTGCGGGTCGGTGCGATTTGGAAGAAAAATAGAAACCGACGGATTGATAAAAGTGTCACTAGAATTTGCCATTTTTCTTACCAAAAACCGGCGGTTCGATTGGCAAATAATAACGAATTTGCCTTGGCGGTGCAGTTTGGTGAGGTTTTGGCGGTTTCGGTGGTATTATGCACACCCCTAGTCATGACCCAAACCCGCTCCTAAAAGTTTGGGTCATAACCGGCTAGTAATTTGTAGATTACCGGAGGCCTCAAACAATCATACAGAATATTTATGCTAATGGGGCCATAAATGGAAGCATATAATAAAGAGAAATCCATTGAGCTATGCCAATCATGAGCAAAATCGTAGAGTTAACCACGTAACACAATAATACATATACATGCCATCAAAAATATAAGAGCCAAAAGAAAATCATTCATAATGTTTATACCCCAAGACCATGAAAGCAAAAACATAATAGGGTCAAAGTGTGGTGTGAGCTAAGACAAAACTCCATCTCAGAGGTATGACTCGATTGGGTCATAAAAGGCTCCTGAAGCTGACTCTAGGGGTGTGCTCCATGCTGCTGATCACCTACATGTGCATACATAAAATTGGGTGAGCGAAACTCAATGAGTAATAATACAGTAAAATAGTGTAAGTAGATGAACATAAGGTTCTTTTAATGTCCATAATCATATAAACCAAGCGGCCTTAGGCCCAAGCATATAACAAGCGGCCTTGGGCCCAATTATTTAACAAGCGGTATCGGACCCAATTATTTAACAAGTGGCCTTGGACCCAATCATATAACAAGCGGCCTCAGGCCCAATCATTTAGTACATGTCATATAATATCAATGAAGTTTCATAATTTCTAATCAATTCATAATGTTAGCACCAATCACCGTTCATGGTTCAAGATATGCAACAAAGAGTATATGTGTACTATAATGTTTCCTACAATAATTTCATATGTTTTTCGTTGAACATATCATGTTTACTTATTTAAGATTTAAAGAAATAGCAAGAAGCGAAAGGAAGGGCAAACGAGGCAATTCGATGCATTGGACTCAAAATGACCTACTAGCTTCCATTCTTTTATATATAGGTTATAGATATCGTTTTTTTTCACTAGTATACTACCTATTATTATTGGATATCGTTTTGAACTTATCGTAAAAATATTTTATATATATATATATAAAAATATTATTTAATAATAGATAATTTAATAATATATATCATAGATTACAAATTTATATATAAAAGAGATTTAAAAACATATTATCTTTGCTAAATAATATAAATTAAGGTATTTCAAAGAAAGCATGGAATATAAGTTTTTATAATTTTAATATTTTAAACCACCACCCAAAAAAAAAAAATTGTTTGATATTTATCCGGTATTATAATTTTTTGGCCGGTACCATCCGGTATTGGTCGATACCGTTCGGTATTGGTTGGTACCTTCTGGTATTGGTCGATATTTTAGACGAACGGAATTTGACTATGCAAGTACCGTTTTGCTTCTAAAATAGTATGTACCGGTTGGTACGGTACAATATTAATAACATTGATTTAAATTTAAATTAAATTAGATAGTAGTACATACTCTTTATTGAAGTTAGAAATTTTGAATTTTTTTCATTTTTTTTTTCTTTTTTGCCATTTGAATTTGAATTAAATTAGATAGTAATATATATTCTTCATTGAAGTTAGAGGTAATTTACTTTCTAATGATTTAAAATTTCTTTCATTTTTTTTTTTTTTTTGGCACGAGATAGTAGTTAGTATGTTAGTAGTTAGATTATAATGCAAGCCAAGGTCATTCCATAGATTCGAACTTAAAATCTCACTCACCTTAGCACGTAAGTGTCATCTCCATAACTACTTGAGCAATTCCCTGAGGTCTTCTAAGAGCATCAGCATCAGCATCGGCCTCTCTACAATGGCTTTGAAGCTATTGTAGAGAGCATAAGCTGGGAATATGTGCTCCATTAGACTCTCTGTAGCCTTCATTCATTTTGCCTTCGCTACAGTGCCTCACCTGATGCAGCGGGCCACTGTTCATAGATTAATCAATTTTTTATATTATTTTCTTTCCCGTGCTTCTTTCTCCCACCAACAAAAACACCATCTCTCCTACCACCGTTACTGTCAACACTTACTAGAGCCATCTCACAAATTTCATTCTCACCATCTTGGAAGTTCATCAAGTTCTCTCTCTCTCTTGTTATTATACACATATATGTTCTTGCATTGTAACTGTTTGATAAAATGCCTCACTATTTTGTCCAAGATGCTATACCAATTGATTGATTCATTAGTAAATCAAGAATGTTGATTTTCAACATAGCTTTACAGAACACCAAAACCATTTTTGTCTCATTTTTTCAACTTGGAATCTCTATTGAAAAAAAGAAGAAGAAAGAATTAGCTCAAAAACAGAACAACAAGCCATAGATAAACCTTCATGTGAGTAGCAGTTTTGAATACATGGAACCGGTGCAACTCTGAGTTGCACCCTTGTGTTTTCTAAGTTGCACCCTCTACCCTTTTTGTAAAATTTTTCTCCCCCTACACTGAATTGTAATTTTCCCTTAATTAATTCCTATTGCACATTTGGATTGGATTAGTTAAGGATGATAATTTTGGAATTTTATATTTTGTCATCTCTATATATAAATAAACACATGTGGTTATTTTGATAAACAATCAATGCACTCACAACTCTTGTAGGGATGGAGTCAAATGGAGACCCATTTTTTTGCCAATCTTTTACAAGAGGGATCTAACATTGATAGCCAATTCATGGAGTCTTAGTAGTATATGAGTCAAGTTGGTCAAGTGGTTGGCCAAGAGTCTCCATTCTCTACTTAATTGGAATTCACTACTAAGAAATCACGTGGATGCAACTTTTCCATAGAAGAAGATAATATGGTTGTATCGGCTTGGCTCAACACTTGGATGCAGTGCATGGAAATGAGTAAAAAAGCAAGACCTTTTGAAGGAGAGTTAGGGAGTACTTTCACGAGCATAAGACAGTTATTAGTGAACGTAACGATAATTCTTTGATGAATTGTGGTCAACTATTCAACTTGGCACTAATAAGTTTTTGTGGGTGTAATAACCCCGACCCTGATTAACGCTAATTAGAAGTTAATTATGCCTAATAATAATTAAGAGGAAATCTGGAATTAATTTGCGTTTGCATTGCTTGAATGATGTGTTCATATCTGTTCGTATTTTAAACTTAAACTGCAAATTAGAAGCCTTATCGGTGCCCGATTCCGAAATTGATTAGTGTTTTGGACTAGTTAGATTTTATGTGATTTTATGGTAGGTTCAATTAAAATTCGACGCGGGAATGTTTAAATCAGATTAAATAATGTTATATTAATGAACCTAGCATATTTACTATAGTGCCATTGGGTGGCTCACTATTTTGTACATTTGGAGATTTGATTACATGAGATCAAACACTTCCCTCAGCTCATTCTTGGGTCTCCTAGCCGACTAGGAAGAGAGAGATAGGGAAAACTTGGTTTCATCAAGGAATTGTTTGGAAAATTAGGAGGATTGAAGGAGCCTTGCATATTCAACCTCACACATCTTGCATTCAAGGTCTAAGGTAGGGGATTATCCTTTTGATTTCAAGTTTAAGATCACTTTTGCATGGTTCTTGGTTAATTTGGCATGTAAGGTTGGAGTTGGGTTTAACATGTTGAATTTAAGCTTAATTAGTGCATGCATGTACATGTCCATAGAAATTGAAGTTGCTTGGTATCAGATTTCCACATGCATGTGCATATTTTTGCTAAAGTCCATGAGTTCATCAAGACTCTAAGTTTAATTTGCTTTGGATCATGTTTTGATCCTTTGAAATGCACTTGAACTCATGCATGTTGGATTACATCTTGTTCATGAAGATTTTTGGAGTTGGTGTTCAAATTGACTCACTCTTGGCCCTTGAATTTACAAATTGACTTTTGAAACTTGATATATTTTGAGTTTAAAGTGTTTTTCCAAAATTTGGCCCAAGAGGTTGAGTTTTGGGTTGGAGAATGCTTGGTTCGAACTTGGAAGGCAAATCTGGAAATTCCAGAATTTGGCTTCCTCGCTCGAGCGAAGGATTCCTCGCTCGAGCGACCATCGTTTGTTCAGAGCTCCGCTCGAGCGAAGAAATGGTGGCTCGAGCGTAAATTTCAAGCTCTCAGAATCTTGGTGCGCAGAGGCGTACGCTCGAGCGAAGAGACCTACGCTCGAGCGAAGAGCTGTGTCTCACGCTCGAGCGAGCATCGAGCGGCAAAAATCAACAACCAGTACTTTTTCATCTTTGCAGATCGCTCGAGCGAAGGAACTCTCGCTCGGCTCGAGCGTAAATTTCAAGCTCTCAGAATCTTGGTGCGCAGAGGCGTACGCTCGAGCGAAGAGCTGTGTCTCACGCTCGAGCGAGCATCGAGCGGCAAAAATCAACAACCAGTACTTTTTCATCTTTGCAGATCGCTCGAGCGAAGGAACTCTCGCTCGAGCGAACCCTTTGATTTTGCAAGCTCGCTCGAGCGAAGTAAGGCTCGCTCGAGCGAGACCCCCTGTTTTCAGCAACTTTTGAAAAACATTTTCTAAGGCATTTTTACACCCTCATTCCATTCTAGGCATTCCTAGGCCATGTTTAAGGCTCCATACTAAGGTTAAGGGGTTAGGAACACACTTAGAATCGTTGATGTAAGTTTTGTACAATTGGAGTGCATGTTTCAAAGTGTGTATCCGTGATGTGTTATGTAGGTCACGTGCCACAACCTGTTTGACCCTTTGATTTCGTCTACGTGTATCAACGCCCACTGTGAGTAATAACTTTGTAAAGTTATGTTCAATGTTATGTATTTTCAGTATACTATGGTACGAAATGATTGGTTCTTGAAAAGCTATGATATTTTGGAAATGAATGAATGAATGTCCAGTTTTCTGAAAAGTATTTGTGGCACCCTTGGTTCCGATGGCCCTCGCCCGGGGTAACAATACCGTGGCCGATGGCCCTCGCCCGGGGGTAACAATACCGTGGCCGATGGCCCTTGCCCGGGGGTAACAATACCGTAGCCGATGATCTGTTAGCTAATGGGTGTACCACGTATGATCTTATGCAAAATCTGAATATGAGCATGTATCTGAACCTATATCTGATTTCAAATCTGAACATGCATAAGACCCTGTTTCTGATATGAATGTGTTTCTGATATAAACTCTGTGATGGACATCATTCATTAACCCTTTACGCTGTTATTATTCACTGGGCTTTCGCTCACAGTTTATTATATATATGTAGGTGAGCCGGCACAAGACCCATGCCAGAGTTGATGGCCCTCTGTATTGTTGTTTTTGGTCAGCCACCTGTTGTGCCTCCCGAGGAGGTTCCGCTTGAAGCTCGATGCCATGGCAGTTTTGTCTTCGTGCTAGTCATTGTTTGTGTTTTGTAACGTCGGATCTTGGGACGTACTTATGTAAATATTCTGTACATATTGGTGTACTTTGACTGGCATGTTTATGTTTATAAATAAGTTTTAAAATTTTCTGTCCCATGTATGTCATCATAGCTCATTGGACCTTGTTTACTTTCTGTATTTTGCTTCCGCAGCCCCTTAATACTTGTTATTCTGTTTGGAGGCCGTAGGTAATCCATGGATTACTGGCCGGTTATGGCGCTAAACCTATAGGGGCGGGTTTGGGTCGTGACAGTGGGTACTTTGCCCAGATTGAATCATTGCATCAAAATGGTGTTAACAAGCAAGACAAGGTATTAATTACATTGATCTTTATACTTCTCCTAGCATTTTCATTTTATGTTAAGAAGCTAATTATTGGTTTGTAATTTTTTAATTTAGATTGGCAGGGAAAAAATCATGTACCAAGAGGTTAATAAAACCTCATTTCAATTTTAACATTGTTGGAATGTGTTGAGGCATCAACCAAAATGGTTTGAGCAATGCCAAAAAAAAACTGAAAATGATTAGAAATGACCCAACATCTTCATCTTCAACACTAGAGCCAATCAACCTAGCAGAAGATGATATCTCACCCTTGGAGAGACCTTGTAGGAAGCCAGAAAAGGAGCGATTGAAAAAAGTAAAGAACCATGATAGTTGTTCACCAATTGTGGATTTACTAAATGAATGAAAGAAGAAAGAAAAAAAGAACTGAGAAAAAACTTGAACTTCTTCAAAAATCTTATCATATTCATGCTTCAAGGACTCGAACTGAACAATTGAAAGAGGAAGAGAGAATCATGATGATTGATACAAGTGAGATATCCCCAATGCAGCAAGAATATTATCGTCTATGCAACTGGAAATCATTGAGAGTAGGAAAAAAATTAATGATGTGGAGTAATTGGATGATTTCTATTTGGATGATTGTAATATTTGACATGTTTGACATGCTTTTGTATTTGGATGTTTTTGGAATGTTTATGTTTGGATAACTTCATGTTTGGATGATTGAATCCCAAATGGCTTCCTTGTATATATGTTGTGGGAAACAGAACTGAACTGGAGCAAAACTGGGCCAAAAAGCCATGGCTGGTCGTCCACCCGAATGTCCCCAGATGTCCCGTGAGTGCCCTGTAACAAAAGAAGGAAAATGCTCAAATTTGGCCTGACCGGTCGACCGCCTCTAAGTGGGTTTGGCTCATGTGTTGCTGCTGCTCTGGTGTTGATTTGTTACTGTCTTGAACCTTATTTTATACCTGTTTTAACATCATTTTGCACTCCAAAAATATGGTTAAACACAAAGAGAATCTAAGGATTATAATGATTTAATTAAACCTTTTCAATTCAATTATAATCCATGTTTCAAAATAAATCAAAACATAATAAAAAACAATCAAAAATGGAAAAGAAAGATAATTTTGTTCCTTTCTTTATTTCCTTCATTATGTTCTTTTCACACCATAGTTTTTGTTTTAATATTTTTATTACTAAAACAAATAATTAAAAACATAATGCATTTATTTGCCACAAAATAATTAAAACATGACACAATGTCCTATGACTGGCTATATAGTTGCCACAAGTGCTCAACAAGATCTTATTGGAGTTGACAATGAATTGCTCTGTTTCTGATGCGGTGATTTTGTTGGATGAATTCCATAAGCTTGGTTGTACACGCATGTGACACTTGTGCCAAAGGGGTTTTATTGATTTGTTCAAAATCAATGTCTTGTCCTTCATTGTCATCTCGCTCATCCTCAATGATCATATTGTGCAATATTATACAAGCCTTCATAATAACTTTAATTGACCAAAGATTCCAAGATTGTGCAGGTCCACGCACAATTGCAAAACGTGCTTGAAGCACCCCAAATGCATGCTCCACATCCTTCATACATGCTTCTTGGGCCATAGCGAAATGTTTTTTCTTGTTTCCTTGTGGACATGGAATTGTTTTCACAAGTGTTGCCAATGGTGGATATATACCATCAGTAAGATAATATCACATTGTACACTCATTACCGTTGATGGTGTAATTAACTAGATGAGCACGCTCTGAAGCAAGCTCAGTAAATACAGTAGACCTTTTAGTACATTGATATCATTATGAGATCCAGGTAACCCAAAAAATGCATGCCATATCCAAAGATCATATGATGCAACTACTTCCAAAATAATTGTTGATTCATGGGCATGACTAGTATACATACCTTTCCATGCAGCCGGGCAATTCTTCTATGTCCAGTGCATACAATCAATGCTTCCCAACATTCCAGGAAAGCCACAACTTTTGCCAACTGCTAGTAGTCTAGCAATGTTATTGTTGTTTGGTGACCTCAAATACTGATCGGAACCACCACTTTGACAAAATAATATAGACTCTTCATTGCGATACTTTCTCCAATCCACAAGTATTCATCTATAAAATCAGCTGCTACTCCATAAGCGAGCATTCTAAGTGCTGCAGTCATCTTCTGAAGGGAAGATAAACGAGCACTCCAGCATTATTTATTTTCTGGACAAAATATGATTCATGAGCTTTTACCGCAGATTGAATACGGAGAAAAAGAGAACGTTTCATTCGAAACCTCCTCCGAAATCTATTGGAAGGATATACTGGTGCATCAGCAAAATAATCTAGAATTGTGCCAAATGAATTTGCGGTGTCGATTAGAATTGCGCTGTGATCTTGATGAACTATTGGCTACTAGTCGTTGCCCTTCCATAGCAGCTGTTCCAATTGTCTCCAACTCATCGTCGGAGTCAAAGTCATAAAGAATCATATTGTCTAGAGAATGAAGATCCATATAGAGAAAATAAAACAAAATGAAATAGCAAAATTAGGTTGATGTGGATGAAATGTATATAGCAATTGGTTTTATTTATATTGAAAGAATATGACCATTGGAATATGACCGTTAGAATGTAGTCGTTGGAATATGACCATTAAAATATAGCCATTAGAATATAGTCGTTGGAATATGACCGTTAGAATATAGCCTGTTTTAAAAATATGACGGTTGGAAAAATATATTTAAATTGAAAAAGATAAAAGAATAAAAATAATATTTTAATGAAATAGAATTTTAGAATAGAGAGTTTGATACATAAAAAAGAGGCTAGCTAAAATTCAAAAGTGAATTTTGGGTTATAATTTGACTCAAAATTTGATGAGACTGATGCGGATGCTCTAACACTTTGTTTTTGGGGATATAACCATAATGGTTGCTACATTCTCCATTTTTTATTTATTTTTTTTATGTATATGTTTATAGGAAACACTATAGTGCATACCATTTAAAAGGTTATGTATCATATGCACCTTATAACCAAAAAAAATGGCATAACTTCATACTTTCTGAGTCATAACTAAAAATAAATAAATATATATATATATATACTATAACTAAACACAACATGAGGCATAACTAAAGAACTCATGAGTCATAACTAAAGAAAAAAATTAGTCATAACTAAAGAAGAAAATGACACAACTAAAGATGCATATGGTACACCATTTTCAAAGGATGTATATTAGAATTTTCCTATGTTTATTGATATCGTGGTTTTATTTTCGAAATGTGGTTTGGAAAAGCTGTGTACTTAATTTCTACAATTCTGTCCAAGACTTGCGCTATTCACGTAGAGGGGCTTTTTGCGTGGATTCCAAGATTAATCGAGATGCACCTAAGTTAGCCCGAACATCCAGTCATAAAAATAAAAAATAAAAATTGTTAACATTTTTACTTGCGTAGTTTCATAATCTTCTCACATGTCTAACATTTTTTATTATTTATTGATAAAGCTATGGTATTTTGATGTGCTTCCAATAATATATAAAATTAGTAATAACTATTATATAAATAGATAGCTGTGAAACAAATAAATCATATATATATACATATATTATTTTGATCAAAAGAAATAAAAAATTGTAGAAGCTTCTCGTATTTGAGAGACAATTAAACATACAAATTATGAATAAAAACAAAATTACATTGAATTTTGAAATTTAAATTGACATACACAAATTTTCAAACATCTTAGATGTACTAATATATTCTTAATTCATGTTCAAAATGATTTGTTATGAAGTGCATGGTTAAAATTAAACCATAGACTAAGATCCATGCAAACTTGCAACAAGAGTTGTCTACTTTTAGAATCCATAGCAGGGGTAGGTTGACAATTTATTAAATTCTAGTTTTTATTTTGTTTTTTTTTCCCTTTTTTAGTGAATTTGTCGAATACTGAGTTATCAAAAAAAAAAATTATTTTTTCAATCTATCCTATAGTGTCCTTCAAAAAGAAATCTAACACAGGCTTATAAAGTCCAACTCTACATAGATAAATTTTGGGAGAAATGCTGAAAAGAGAGGGAAAAAAAAGAACAAACAATTAGAGGTACATAGTGTTGTTATTTTGGTCACCCAAGACGGAAAAAATGTTGGGTTGCCCTTAAGGAGTGATGCATCCTTTGGAGGCAAACCAGTGTGAAGGAAAAAAGCAACATTAAGAATGTTTTCAGAATAAAATCAATTGATTCATTTACTATCAATAACATGCATCTTTGATTGATAATTATATATAACTAAAAAAAATCTCAACCAGTATTAATGTCGTTGCCAATTGTAAAATTATAAATTATCATAAAATGGTGTTTTAGTTGAAAATAAAATGAAGATAAAAGGGTCAGATCTTCTTGTATAATTTTATTATATAAAATTTATATTTGTATATCGTTACCCTTGTGTTATGTTTAATTTACTAGAATAAAATAAAATGCTCATTTCTTAGCCTTCCTATAAAATTACCATTCACTTACCATGGTAAGTAATGATTCCATTTATAATATATTTTTTGTTATTTTTTAATTGAACAAAACATGAAAATGAACATTCTAAATTTCATTCCACATTATTTCCGATGAACCAAACACTATAAAAAAAAAAAAAACATTTGATTTACATACCTCGCTTCTCAATAATAAATATTAATTATATATTGGAACCTATATAAAGGAAGTACAATCTTCATTCATGGCCTTGTTTAGAATTTGGGATCTTTTCGAGAGAAGCCTCGTCTAGAGTTTGGGATCTTTTCCGAAGAAAAAAAGACTTTGAACTTTGACAAGATGGAGATGCATAGAGATGTACCGTTTTGTGAAATTGTGATCACTACGAATTGGTGGGAAATGAAACACAGTTAATGGAGAGTATGTTTTTATGCTTCGCACATTTGCAAAGAGCCACAACGGTTTGTGTTCAACCGTTATTATTGAGAGAGAGCATTGACATTGTGGCAAGTGTGAAGGGCATCTTTGAAATTAAAAAAAAAAAAAAGTAGAAAACATTTCTAAGGCTTCACCCTTTTTATAGTAGTATAGTAGAAGTAAATAGTAGATGGATGGATAGATAATGGACACAACCTATATTTATTTTGGTGTCTTACATTTTTAAAAAGGGTCTTGCTAATAATCTTTTAATGGTTATTCATTCAAGATCAAATAATGTTAAAAAATAACATTGATATATTTACTCTTTATTTATATTTATATAGGCAGGAGGGTGTGTTGGGAATAACATTGATATATAAATGCTGAAAGTTCAATGGGGAAGTGTTTAGCATAGAATTCTCCAACCAACGATTTGTTATCCTCTCTGAACCATGCATCCCTCTCTTCAACTTCTCTACCATTTACTCTTATCTAACTCTTTCAAAAACTCTGTAGAATCCTTTGATTTATCCGGCCCAGTTGGTCGTGGCCGGTATCGCCATGAAATGAGTCCCACCATCACAATCCAACAATGGAGAAAAGGAGCTCAATGGATCGAGATCTCGCTGTTGAGGTTATCTCAGACAAAATATTTTCCACTATTTCGAAAACATTGCAAGAGTCCATGTTGTGCCAATGAGCATTACTTGCCAACGTTTGTGAGTATAAGATTTTCGGAGAGGAATTCAAATAGAAGTTTGACTCGGGTTGACTGGTCAAAGGGAGGTTTACACCCAGCTAAGTTTGTGAGAACAGGTGTGACTATTGAGGTTTTGGAGAAAATGTGGAGTGGAAGGAAATGTGAGCACAATGGGAATATCACCAATGTTTGTTTCTTGTTTGCAAGGAAACTCACACCTAGTGCTTTGGATAGGTTGATGAGGTTTGCACCAAAGGTTATGCAATTCAACCCATAGGATTATTAGAAAAACAATAATGATGTTAGGAACTAAGAATACAGAAAGATTAAGAAAAGTAGTGAGTGGTTTAAATTTGAACTTTTTGTATAGTAGAGCTCACACTCATTGATTACTTTTCTTAGAATTTTTTTGTGTTTTGTTTCATAGTCTTTAACATTATTATTAAAGAAACTGTGGGGGCATATTTCGTGAATGGTAACACGTGGCCAAGGTGACGCCGACGTGTTGGCCGGGGTGCCACATGGCTTGGTCACGCGTCGAGATGATCTCGGTTAAGCCGTGATTATCTGCGGAGATGTCGAAATCCGAGATGAAGCGGATAAGGGATAGGAGTTCTAGAATTGGGGAGGACTTCAGACTGGATAAAGGTAAGGCTCTTGGGGAGTTTATCTCTATCTATAGCTGAGAGTCTCAGATGAGCATTGAGCCAAAGTCCATTGAAACTAGGCTTCTACAAGGATCAGGTTAGTGCTGGCTATAAAGGTAAGGCACCTTCGTGGGTCTAAGGTATGCTTTTTATGATCTGTCTAGTGAGTTAAACACTATTAGTTATCTTTAAGAGATAGTTACTGACTTGATTGTCGGAGTGCCCCTGGGTGGACGAACCACCGCCGGATTCTTATCTTTCTGTAGCAGGTTGTTCGGGCTTAATCTATTCTGCTGGTGCTCTCCTACTGAGTTTCCCTGTTTGGTTGTGTGGTCAAAAATCAACACCTACAATTTGGCGCTGTCTGTGGGAAACGTAAGGAGAATAGATGGCCAACGACGGGCAGAAAGAGAAGATTGGGGACGACATCCCTAGTAGGAGTGGCAAACACGCCGATCCTAACGCGGATGAGGAGAACTGTAATGAAGAACCTCGAGATCAGAATCCCGAAGAAAAGGACGTCGGCCAAGAGGGAGACGCACCAAAGAAAGCAGGTCAAGATGGGTATTACAACGAAAGCGACCTCCAGGTATGGAAAAATAGGTGCTTGAGGAGGGATGGCGAGATTAAGGGAATGGCAAACAAGTTGGCAGACCTACAATCAGTTATTAACTTCATGATGCAGAATAACGTCATCCAACCACCGTATCCATTGAAGGATACGCCGATTCCAGCGGCCAAGAATGACGCCCAGAAAGGGGGGCAGAAAGCAATCCCAGCAGTCCCTCAGAATAACAAGGTGAAAGAACGCTCACATCAGTCTTCACCGGACGCTGGGCGAGCAGAATCAATGAGAGGAGAGTCTCAGAGGACGCATCGGACAAAGGGAACTTACGTCAAGGAACATCGGCATGTTCAGGGAAAGAAACTTTGTTTCGACACAGTGAATGAACAGAAGTTCAAGAGGACGCATAATGACACCAGGAGCAGCGTACCAAAGAAGCTGAAATCCTTTGACAGTCGAGCTCTTGGTCAGACTAAGGAGGATCTGAGGGACTACCTCTAGAGGAAGAGGCAGAACGCCGAGGTCACCTCCCCGGTCAAGCCGAAAACGCCGTTCTTAGCAGAGTTGGATAAGTTTGAGGCCCCAAAAAGGTTCCATATGTCGAGGTTCCAGATATATGACGGTAAGTTCGATCCAAACTTTCACATCGGCTTATATTTGAACTCAATGGCACTATATACCGGGAATGAACCATTGCTCTGCAAGGTGTTCCCCTCATCCTTTGGGGAAATCGCATCAGATTGGTTTCATAAGTTGCCGAAAAGAACTGCGAAAAGTTGGGAAGGCTTGGCCGAGATGTTTGTGGCCAAGTTTGTTACAAACAAACTGTAGCCGTTGAGGGTAGACTCCCTGATGGCTCTGAGAATTGGCGAGGATGAAAGCCTTAAGGTTTATACCAAAAGGTATTATGAGGTGTTTAATCGAATATCAGGATGCAACCAAGAGTTAGCGGTCGTATCTTTTAAGAACGGCCTAAACGATGACTGCATGCTTCAAAAGTCACTAGCAAAGACTCTGCCAAAAAGTATGGAGGAGCTCATGGCCAAGATCGAGAAATATGCGAGAGCCGAAAAAGACACGCCAGGAACAAAAGCGTCGAAACATGAAAAGAGAAACAGCTCGCCGAAGCGAGGCCAAGGTAATACTGGATATAACAGGCAAGAAACAGGAGTGAGGGCTGCATAGGCAGTCACCACCGTATTCTGGATCCCGGTTTATAAAGTTCTGGAAAGAATCAAGAACCAGCCGTATTATAGAGCACTAGAGAAGATTCTTGGCAAATTTATGGGAAAAAGCCTTGGGAAGCGTTGTGTCTACCACAATAAGGATAGGCATCTGACTCAGGGGTGCAGAGCCCTGAAGACGCATCTGGAAGACCTGGTTAGGCAAGGTCACCTAAGGGACCTAGTAGATGAAGCCAGAACGAGGGAAAAGCAAACAAGGCTGCCCCAGGCATCGGCAGCACCACCTCCACCAGAACCACAACAGCAAGCAGACGGACCTCGAGTGATCAATATGATTAACTCGAGGGTCAATGAGAATGAGATACGTGGGAAGACTTAAAGGGTAAAACACTTACAACATGTATATCAGGTCCAGCAAAAGAGGCCTAGGACAGACGAGTACCAAGGACCAATGGTGTCCTTTACTGAAGCTGACCTAGACATGGTGCAGCATCCACACAACGATGCTCTGGTGATATCCCTCAAGATTGGAGAATGTCAGGTAAGGTGCATTCTGATTAACCAAGAAAGCTCTTGTGACATCATGTATGTCAGATGTTACAAGGAGCTCGGCCTTCACCGAGATAATTTGGAGCAGTTCAACAGCCGGATTGTTGGGTTCAATGGAACGCCAACATAGCCCCTGGGAGCAATAAATTTGGAGGTGCAGGCAGGCACTAAGAAGGTAAGCACAGAATTCACAGTAATTGAGACCCCTTCCCCTTACAATGTTATCTTGGGAAGGCCATGGTTGCACGCAGTAAGGGCTGTTCTCTCAACACTGCACCAGCTGTTGCGGTTCCCAACAGAGTATGGAATTGAAGAGATCAGAGGGGATCAAGTGCAGGCAAAGAATTGCTCCATGGAAGCAATGAAATCCACCTGTAACGTGCAAGAAGCAGAAATAGTTGAGATCAAGGACGAGGACATGGAGGTCTTGGAGGACATCCGTAAAGAACCGACCGACAAAAGCGAGGAAGCCTTGAAAAAAATTCTAGTCCAGTAAAGGAATGAAGAGCGCTTCTTTATTCTCGGCTCAGGCTTGGCCGAGGAGGAAGAGAAGAAGTTAGAGTCATTCTTATGAGCAAACATAGAGGTGTTTGCCTGGACGCCATACGAGATACCTGGCATTGATCTCGAGGTCACTTGCCATAGACTAAATGTAGACAGGTCGGCTAAACCTATCGTTCAACGAGCAAGGAGGTCGGCATTGGTTCACGTGGAGGCTGTAGAGGAGGAAGTAGGCAAATTGTGTGAGGCCAGAGCCATTCGGGAGGTAAACTACCCAACTTGGTTGTCAATCACAGTTGTTGTGAAAAATGAGAATGGAAAGTGGAGGGTCTGCATGGACTTCACCAGCATGAATAAGGCTTGTCCCAAAGACAACTTCCCACTCTCTAAGATCGATCAATTAGTGGATGCCACTTCAGGGCATAGAAGGATGAGCTTCCTAGACGCATACAGGGGGTACCATCAAATAGTAATGTACCCCCTGATGAGGAGAAGACTACATTTATCACCCCAAAAGGGCTATATTGCTACAGAGTGATGCCTTTTGGGTTGAAAAATGCAAGAGCAACCTACCAGAGGTTGGTGTCCAAGATGTTCAACATCTGATTGGCAGAACGATTGTAACAACCCCATACTGTTTACCGAAAAATTACTGAATTACCTACTGATTACTGCTAAACTGGACTGCTTATGACTGATAATTGAACTAACTGAAGTACTGAACGGACTGATTGAAAATTGGAACTGAATTGACTAAGCATATCTATTGTATTGCATGTTTATCTGTTCGATTATTTGATTATCTGTTGGTATGTTTATGTTTAAATTGCAAATTGAAGGCCTTATCGGCGGCCGAACTGAAAATTGTTTAGTGTTTCATGATCAGTGGAATTTATGTGATTTAATGGTATATTTATCTAAAATGTGATTAGGAATGATTAAACTAGATTAAATAAAGCCAATTAAAGAGTTTGTCGTAATTACACTTTTGCCATCCCTAGTGGGCCACTTAGGCAACACACTTAGAGAAACAAAACATTTTTCCTCAGCTCTTAGCCGACCAAAGTTAGGGAGAGGGAGAGTTAAGAGAGAATTGAACTCATCTTGTGTATGGGCTTGAAGAATTGAAGAAATTGTTAGAGAATTGTCAAATTGGACTCTTAAACCTTGAATACAAGACTAAGGTAGGACATTTATCTTCTTGTTGTTGTCATAGGGCTAATTCTTGCATGATTCATGCTTCATTTTAGAATTAAGTCATGTTGTAGCTCATACATTGTGAATTATACTAGAAATCATGCATGCATGTTTGAATTGATGAATTTTGAGTTGAGTTCATGACAAATTGTACATGCATGCTCATATCTAAGCTTAAGTCCATGATTTCAACTTGTTTTTGGTATAAATGGCTCACTAGAACATCAAATTGGAGCTTTGAAATGGTTTAATTTCATGCATGTTTGCATGTTCTTCATATTCTTGAAAATGGGTTTGAATATGGTTTTAATTGACTCACCTTTGGGGCTTGAATTCATAAATTGAGCTTTGAAATTTGTTATACATTGAATTTAGATATGTTTTCCAGAATTTGGGCCCAAGAGGTCGAGTTTGGAGTGATAGAATGCTTGGTTTGAGCTTGGGAGGCAAATCTGGAAATTCCAGATTTGGCTTCCTCGCTCGAGCGAAAGCGAGAACCTTTGTCCAGGGCTCCGCTCGAGCGAGCATCGAGCGACCATCGCGCGTAAAATCACAGCATCCAGTATTTTTACTGTTTCGACAGACCGCTCGAGCGAAGGATTTCTCGCTCGAGCAAAGCCTTTGATTTTGGAAGCTCGCTCGAGCGAAGGAAGGCTCGCTCGAGCGAGGATCATTTTCAGCAAACTTTGCAAAATGTTTTCTAAGTGTATTTTTGCATCCTCATCCCATTCTAGGCATTCTTAGGCCTAGTTTAAGGCATCTTAATGAGGATATAGATGTAGAACACACCCAGGCAAATTAGGGATTAAGTTATGATATTTCCCAACTGTGTAACTTAGTGTGTGTTCAACCTGTGAACTGTGTAGGGTTGGCGACTGGGAAGACACGCTCTAGCCTACTGTAGCCCAAACTCTGTGAGTAACAATTGTGTAAAGATATGTTCAAAATGATTATCTTTAGAATACTGAACTGAACTGTTTACTGAACTGTTTACTGAACTGGTATTATCTACTGGATGAATGTATGTCCTTTATTTCCAAACTGTACTGTGGCATCCTTAGCACCTACTGTTTACTGTTACTGTTACAGAGATCTCTGTCGGTTCCCTCGTGGAACCACTACTGTTTACTGATTGATGGCCATCATTACTGTTCGGTCTTTAAGACCTACTGTTTACTGCTATGCTAATGGATGTACCACATATGACTGAATAACTGTTCTGACTGAAAGACTGAAATACTGTTAAATGAAATGTTTTCATTACTGTAAGGACATTTCATTCTTAACCTCTTTACGCATTATGTTATTCACTGGGCTTTAGCTCACTGTTTATATATATATGTAGGTGCTCAGCCACCAGATCGGAGCTAGGAGCGTGGGTTAGATTCCAGTTTTGTCAAGCCAGCCTATGTGCCTCACTGTGAGGTTCCGAGTTGCCATGCTATGGCCTTGGGGTGTTTTGTTTTTCCCCCATCTATCTCCGTACTGTTTGTATCACTATATAGACTATTACCTACTTTACCGTACTGTTATCAAGGGATTAGGTCCCTGTACTGAATGACTGTAAATGTTTGTATAGACTGTACTGCTCTGAATGTATGAATGCATGAAAAATCTTTTTGGCATACAGACTGTCACAGCTCAATGGACATTATTTATTTACTGTATTGGCTTCTGCCAGGCCCCGTACTCTGTTTTACTGTATTACTGTTAAACAGGCCTTCGGTAATCTCGGATTACTGGCCGGTTACGGTGCTAAACCCATAGGGCCGGGTTTGGGTCGTGACAACGATGGAAGTATAACATTAATGACATGGTCGTAAAGACCAAAGAACCTAAGAATCACCTGGCTGACTTAAAGGCAGTTTTTGACATCCTGAGGACATATCGGCTCTGACTCAATGCTTCGAAGTGCACATTTGGAGTCGGGTCTGGTAAGTTCCTGGGATACCTGGTTACTAGAAGGGGCATTGAGGCAAGCTCAGATCAAATCAAGACCGTTTTTGACTTGGAGAGCCCAACATCGACAAAACAAGTACAGATGCTGACAAGAAGGGTCGCAGCCCTGAATAGGTTTATAAACAGAAGCTCAGATAAGTGTAAACCATTTTTCAGTTTATTGAAGAGGCCATAGTTTTTTGTGGATGGAAGAGTGCGAAGTCGTCTTGGCCGACTTGAAAAAATACCTGACCACAGCTCAAGTTCTCTCAAATCCAGTACCTGGAGAGGAACTGTAACAACCCTCATTTCACCCTAGCCATACTTGTATACATTACATGATCTTGTCTTGATATGTTGCTTTTGCAAACCTTGATTTGTCTGGCACATGTGTTACTTCCATGGTCTGTTCCTTGTTTGGTGTGTGTTTTAGCCGAGGTCGTCTTAAGCCTAGGTCGCTCCTTTGATACTCTTACACCTAGAACCATCTTGAGGTTTCTTTGGTTGACCTCCACTTGCATCCTGACATATTGGCCGAGATGTCATTATCTAGGCCGAGATGTGTATTATCTGGGCCGAGATGTTATCCTTGAACCCAAATGATCTTGTTCCTGGACTGGTACGACCTAGACCGAGGTGTGGCACATCTAGGCCGAGATGTGGCACAGCTAGGCCAAGTGTTGTCCTTCCTAGCCGAGATCATTGAAACCCTACTTGCCGAAGCTTTGTTGTTAGCCGATGTCATTGCCTGCCGGAGTGCCTATGCCATCTTGCTTGTTAAACACACTTTGTCATAGTCTTGTCTTTTCACTCAGTCACTTTTTGAGGAGAACCAACCCGGTAGTGCCACGTGTCCCAGCTGAGTGTTAAGTTAGCCAGCAGACCTAGAAATGTATCATTTTTGCTATATGTCTTTGTTCTTGAGGAGAGAGAGACTCTAGAAGAAGAAGAAGAAGTCTTTAGAGAGAGAAGTAGATCCCAAGCTTGATCCTTAGAGTTCAAACCGTTTGATTCGTGTCTTGAGGTTAGAATCTTGATCTACTCTTGTTGTTCTTATTGTCCATCTAGCTGCATTGCATGATTGAGCATGTTTTGAAAGCCATGCATTGCTTTGAAGTTCGGTTTTAGAAAGAGAATATGATATTCATGTGTTCTTGAGGGAAAGCCATGATTTGATCCGAAAGCTTGCATTAAGATCCATGTTTTTGTGTTTGTTTTCCCAAGATCTTCAAGTATGGGTACCCAGGTCCATGTTTTCGAACTCATAGCATGAAAATCCCAGATTTTCGTAATAACAAGTTGTGATTGAGCATTCATATTTTTTCATGTTCTTCATGCTCATGTTCTTCATGTTCTTCAGCAGAGGGAAACCCAGATTTTCCCGACTTCATTTCCTTGAATGTGGCCATCGGGACCACACCTCGGCAATAAGGTGTGGGACCTCGGCCAAGACCTGGTTGGTGCCCAGCATGTTTGTTTCCCGAGATAAGAAACAGTGTTTTGTTTTGATTTGACCTAGTCTTTGAGGAGTGCCGAAATCATTTGTATGCATGTGAAGCCTGTTTGAGAGTGCATTCAATAGACCTTGTCATGTGTTTGTAGGACTTGGACTTGCCTTGAACCCGACGTTTGAAGAACTAGGTGAGTGGTATTTTTAATAAAGTTATGTTATAAAGTTTTGATAAAGCTTTGTCTTGCTTGTTTTGGAAAAGTATTTGTTAAGCATGAATGACTATCCCTATTTTGTGTATCAAGTATTAGCTTGTTTTGACAACCTTTGAAAGTCCGTACGTGCTAGGGGACTATAAGCATTTGTAGCACAACCTTTGAAAGTCCGTACGTGCTAGGGGACTATAAGCATTTGTAGCACAAACTTTGAAAGTCCGTACGTGCTAGGGGACTATAAGCATTTGTAGCACAACCTTTGAAAGTCCGTACGTGCTAGGGGACTATAAGCATTTGTAGCACAACCTTGTTTAATGTCATCCCTTGACTTGGAAGTCTTGATAGATTTGTTAGATGAACTTGATTTATCCCACGTTTTACTACAAGCTAAGATTATGTATTGTTTTGTTAAAGATATCGGATATCATGCATGCAAACCCTTTATTACTCGTACCATTCACTGAGTATCCAAGCTCACCCTCTCTATATATATGTAGGTGATGAGCAGGACGGCGGCGACGCCTAGATGTGCTTTGCAACTTGTTTTGGATTCGCATTTTGTAGCATCTTGAAGATCATGCTTCTTAGCTTGCATTTCATTGTGTTTTGTATATGATGGCTTGAGAAGCCTTTTGGTCAAGATGTATTTTTGTACTTCGTTTTGTTGTATCCAAGTTCTAAAGCCATGTAAAGATGTATGCCACTCCATTTGATTATGCACAGCTCTTATGGACTAATTGGAATTAAATTTATTGTTTCCGCACATGTTAGCCCCATATGTAATACTCTGATTGTGTGTGCAATTTTGAAAGTTGGCCTTCGGTAATCTCGGATTACTGGCCATCACGGCACCATTCTACTAGGGGCGGAATGGGGTCGTGACAGATTGGTATCAGAGCACAAGTTTCTTATAGTACGTTATTCACACACTTTCGAGTCCTAAAGAGCATAGGATTTCCCTCAGAATTGATGTTAGGATTGCATCATAATGCTTGGTACTTGACAATGTGTGCATCATCTCGGCGTGACTATTTGTTATTTGCATGCATATCATTTGATCATTTTGTTTTAAAGTTACATTTTGCGTACTCTTAGCATCATGAGAAGGGGTAGACCACCAGTTGGCCGAGATCATCCCGAAGACAGATTGGACAGATTAGAAAGGTTGGTCGAAGGTTTGGTCCGCGAGTTGAGACAGCCTAGGCCACAGGATGCTAGTACTACCTCTACCCAGGCCGAGCAGATGAACGGCCGACATGCAGTTCCACCTCCACCTCCTCCAGTGCCGCAGGTACCACCACAGCAAGCTTTATATGGGGACGGCACCATAGCCTTGATCAGAGAGTTCAAGAAGATGAAACCGCCGAGGTTCCAAGGGGGTATAGAACCAATGAAGGCCGAGGCATGGGTTTTGGAAATGGAGAAGCTGTTCGAGATTTTTCCCAGTACCGACGCCCAGAAGGTGTCATTGGCAACATTCACACTAGATGGCGACGCTCAAAGATGGTGGATGATGACCAGAGAAGGTAACCCAGGGTTGACTTGGGCTAGATTTTTGGAGTTGTTCTACAACAAGCACTTCCTCCTTAACGTTCGAGATCGCAAGACTACAGAGTTTCAGACTCTAACACAAGGCAGCAGGACAGTGGCAGAATATGACCTTGCATTTACCGAGTTGGCTAGATATGCGCCTCACATGGTCGATGACGAATATAGAAAAGCTAGGAAGTTCGAAAGTGGACTGCGTGGACCAATTCAGGATCGAGTTAATATGCTCAACATGCCGACTTACGCCGGAGTATTGGACAAGGCCATCCTTGCAGAAGCTAACTTGAACCGATATCAGAACTCAGGGGAAAATCAGAGGAAGAGACAGAACTACGATAATTGTCGAGTTCCGTTTAACGCCAAGAAGAAAGCGAATGTGGACAGCTCCAGCAACTCGAACCAAGAAGGTAATACTAAGCTGACGTGTGCAAGTTGTGGGAAGCCGCATTCCGGAGTTTGCCGTTGGGCGTCAAGAGCTTGCTTTGAATGTGGTGAAGTGGGTCATCGTGTGAAGGACTGTCCGAACGCAAGGACTAATGATGGTAAGAAGAACGGGAATACCTCGGGCTCTGCACAGAGGAATAACATCGAGAGGGCGCAGACAAGAAAGGGCAGCAGAGTTTTGGCATTAGTACCAGGAGACACTCAGAATGCTGAAACAGTCGTGTCAGGTATACTCCCAATCTGCTCTCTCAAGATGCATACATATTGATTGATTCGAGTTCTACACATTCATTTGTATCTGCTAAGTTTGCCGAGAAGTTAAATAGGAACAAGAACCCCTTGATTATGTGTTATATGTGTCTACTCCATCGGAGGGGGACTATGATTGTTGCATCCATTTATAGGGCGTGTGTTGTTGTGATTGAGGGTGTAGAATTATTAGTTGATTTGATGCCGTTAAGCATAACTCACTTTGACGTCATATTGGGAATGGACTGGTTAGTAACGAATCATGCATCTATCAATTGTGTTTCGAAGAACGTCACATTGAAACCCCCAAACCAAGCCGAGGTTATCTTCCAGGGTAAAGGAGTAGTACCCCCACCATACCTAATCTCATCCATGAAAGCCTATAAGTTGATCCAAAAGGGTGTCAAGGTTATCTGTGTAGTATACTAAGTGATTTGAATGGGAATGTTGAGTTAGCCGATATCCCCGTGGTTAAGGAATTCCCCGACGTCTTTCCAAATGACTTGTCTGGCTGCTGTGTGTCGATAGAGAAATAGAGTTTACTGTCGACGTCATGTCGGGAACCCAGCCTATCTCCAAAACACCCTATAGAATGGCCCCAGCCGAACTTAAGGAATTGAAAGTGCAACTACAAGAATTGTTGGATAAGGGTTTTGTTAGGCGAGCACTTCACACTTGGGGAGCACCAGTTCTATTTGTCAAGAAAAAGGATGGAAACACTTCGTCTTTGTATTGACTACCGAGAACTAAATAAGGTGACCATTAAGAATAAGTATCCATTGCCGAGGATTGATGACTTACTTGATCAACTGCAAGGGGCACGGGTCTTTTCTAAGATTGATCTCAGGTCGGGCTTGAAACGCCCCATCCCGGGTCGTTAAATACACTAAAATAGCCTAAAAAAAAATACAAGTTTTGCTCCCAAAATATAATTACAAAATCGTCTCCAAATGGTACACATCCTCCAAATATTCTAATCACCTCCAAAATAAACAATATTACAACTATCTCCAAATTAAATAACTACAGTGGGGTCCCAAATGTCTATATTAATAAATCTTTTTAATCTCAATTTTGAGCTCCGCTAAAAATCTGCTCCGCACCTGAAAAATAAATTAATTCGAGAAGTATACAATACGACAGGAATACAAGGCTCAGATACAGAAATAATTTATTAGGAATCCAACAATTTATGACATCAAATCAACGATACGATAATAAATCAATTTACCAAATTGCACAACAAACCAACTATAATTTCTAAGACCAAATAACCTACGGTCCTACCAGTACATGACCAGTGAATAAATTCATCTATTCACCCACCTCACCCAAGCTCCACGCTTATCCGGGCATATTGGTGTAAACAATTAATAAGATTCACACTCGATCCATGTACAGAGTATTTCCATGTCATTCAGTTAGACAAATCACCATTTAACACAGAAATATTTATAGAGAATTTTACCAAACGATCAGAATATCAACGTTCACACAACAAATGATTTTACCACAAAATCAAGTAGATTACAAATTGAGGATAATTTAAAAAAGAGAAAACTCTTTGCAAGAGATTTAAATAGAGCATATTGTATACAACCCGAATTTACCTCAAAATAATTATCTCCGTCACCAAATCTGAAATTGCTCCATGGACCTCTAAACAAACTCTTATTAAAATACTAATAAAACATAACTTGTATAAAATGGATTTTGATAAGTCAAGGTATAATAACTCACCTATAGATTATTCCTAAATTATTCTGACTTCGCTCCCTTTGTAAGACTCCTTTCTTGAATGCTTCTTATTTTGTCTCACCTCCCCTTGAAGCTCCCAGCCGTGCACTATTTATTGATGGCTTTCCCACATGTAATTTGCTTAAATGTAGCCACCTGTCTAACAACTGGCAATTCCCTCCTAGCCACCTATTCTTCACTCCTCCAAGTGTAATTCTAATTGACACCTGCCTTTACCCTTTCTTTAGTCCTCTGAAATCCCAAGGGCCAAGTTGCCCTTGACCTACACCAAACTTTACTTCCTTCTTCCTTTTTTTTTTTTTTTTTTTTTTTTTTTTTGTTTCTATTCTCCACGTGATGCTAATGGCAAGAGAATTGGATTTATTATTAAATAACAATAAACAATAATATGATAAGTATAAAGAGATGAGATAAATATAAATAAATAATTTAAAATTATATTCTTATCTAAAAATCTCACCATTAAATTATCATAATAAACCACCAATATCACTCACTAAATATTAATACCTCAAAAATACGGGGTGTCACAGGGCGACCATCAGCTGAAAGTCAAGGCCGAGGATGTTGAGAAGACTGCCTTTCGGACAAGATATGGCCACTACAAATTTTTGGCGATGCCTTTCGGAGTGACCAATGCTCCTGCAGCATTCATGGATTTGATGAACAGAGTCTTTAAACCGTACCTAGACGAGTTCGTGGTTGTTTTCATCAACGACAACTGATTTATTCCAAGAGTGGTGATGAACATGAGAAGCATTTGAGACTAGCCTTACAAACCCTGAGGGACAAGAAATTATATGCCAAGCTTAGCAAGTGTGAATTCTGGCTTGCCAGCATCTCATTTTTGGGCCACGTGATTATTGAGGAAGGTATCTCTGTTGATCCAAGTAAGATTGAAGCCGTCGTAAATTGGCCGACGCCGACCAACGTGTCCGAAGTCCGTAGTTTTCTGGGTCTGGCAGGTTATTACCGAAAGTTCGTAAAGGATTTCTCAAGGATTGCAATTCCATTAACACAATTGACTAAGAAGGAAACGGCATACGAATGGACTGAAGCTCGAGAATCAGCCTTTCAGGAGTTGAAGACGAGGTTAGTTACAGCACCAGTTCTTGTACTCCCATCAGGTAATGAGGAATTTCAGATTTACAGTGATGCTTCACATAAGGGTTTGGGTTGTGTATCAATGCAAGGGGGTAAAGTCATAGCATATGCATCTCGTCAATTGAAATCCTCATGAAAAGAACTATCCTACCATGATCTAGAGCTAGCAGCCGTGGTGTTTGCTTTGAAGATTTGGCGTCACTACTTGTATGGAGCTTTTGCCAAGTTTTCACATAATCAAGAGTTTGAAGTACTTATTCACTCAGAAGGAATTAAATTTGAGGCAGAGAAGATGGCTTGAATTATTGAAGGACTACGACATGCAGATTCAGTATCACCCAGGTAAAGCAAACTCGGTAGCCGACACATTGAGCAGGAAGTCGGCGGGAAATTTGGCATGCTTAGCCATAATCTCAAGACGGAGCCGATATCATTGAAGAAGTAAAACAAGGCAGATGGAGGACAAATTCCTGAAGAGGGTAGCTGATGAGGTTATCACCAGGCCGAGGTCAGGATACACCTTTGAGAATGAAGTACTTAAGTTCGAAGGAAGATTGTGCGTGGCCGATGTCCCAAAACTGAAAAGGAAGATTCTGCAAGAATCTCATGGTTCCAAAATTGCTGTTCATCCAGGGAACACTAAGATGTATCAAGATGTGAAGCAAACCTTTTGGTGGCCGAACATGAAGAGAGAAATACCGAGTTCATATCCCAGTGCTTGTATTGTCAACAGTGAAAGCAGAACATCAAAGACCAGCAGGACTTCTTCAACCTTTGTCAATTCCTGAATGGAAATGGGAACACATCTCCATGGATTTTGTGGTTAGTTTGCCGAGGACACAGAAGGGTATGGATTCGATTTGGGTTATTGTCGACAGATTAACTAAGTCAGCACACTTCTTGCCTGTTCAGACTACATTCAATGTTGACCGACTTGCTGTGCTGTATATGAATGAGATTGTAAGACTTCATGGAGTGCCGATGTCCATTGTGTCAGACCGAGATCCGAAGTTTGTTTCTAGATTTTGGCAGAGTTTACAAAGAGCCTTGGGAACCGAATTGAAGTTTAGCACAGCTTTTCACCCCCAGACCGATGGACAAACCGAAAGAACGATTCAGATGCTCGAAGATATGCTCAGACTATGTGTGTTAGATTTCAAGGGAAATTGGGAAGCACATCTACCGTTAGTGGAATTCGCTTACAACAACAGTTATCAAGCTAGCATTGGCATGGCGCCGTATGAAGCTTTGTATGGAAGGAAGTACAGATTGCCAATATGTTGGACTGAAGTGGGAGATAAAGCTTTGATTGGTCCCGAGCTAGTTCAAGTTACAACCGAGAAGATTAAGCTCATTCGACAAAGGATCAGAACTGCTCAGAGTCGACAGAAAGTTATGCCGATTAGAGAAAAGAGGGTTGGAATTTGAAGTTGGGGATCATGTATTCCTGAAGGTTTCGCCAACAAAAGGAGTCTCTAGATTTGGGAAGAAAGGTAAGTTAGCACCTCGTTACATCGGGCCATTTGAAACTTGAGAAAGTTAACCCAGCTGCCTATAGACTTGCTTTACCACCAGAACTGAGTCAAGTTCACAATGTGTTCCATATTCGATGTTAAGGAAGTATATTCGGACCCACTGCATGCAATTGATTATTCCGGGATTGTGGTTAATGAAGATTTAGGCTACGAGGAGAAGCCGATGAAAATTATTGACAGACAGGTGAAACAGTTGAGGAGCAAATCTATACCAATGGTGAAAATCGAATGGAAAGAGCATTACGGCAAGGATGCTACATGGGAAATGGAAGAAGAAATGAAGATCCGTTATCCGGGGTTATTTGTAGAGCAAGGTAATTCAAGTTTGGGGACCAAACTTCTTTAAGGAGGGTAGGATGTAACAACCCTCATTTCACCCTAGCCATACTTGCATACATTACATGATCTTGTCTTGATATGTTGCTTTTGCAAACCTTGATTTGTCTGGCACATGTGTTACTTGTATGGTCTGTTCCTTGTTTGGTGTGTGTTTTAGCCGAGGTCGTCTTAAGCCTAGGTCGCTCCTTTGATACTCTTATACCTAGAACCATCTTGAGGTTTCTTTGGTTGACCTCCACTCACATCCTGACGTATTGGCCGAGATGTCACTATCTAGGCCGAGGTGTTCGTCACCAAGGCCGAGATGTTATCCTTGAACCCAAATGATCTTGTTCCTGGACTGGTATGACCTAGACCGAAGTGTGGCACATCTAGGCCGAGATGTGGCACAGCTAGGCCAAGTGTTGTCCTTCCTAGCCGAGATCATTGAAACCCTACTTGCCGAAGCTTTGTTGTTAGCCGATGTCATTGCCTGCCGGAGTGCCTATGCCATCTTGCTTGTTAAACACACTTTGTTATAGTCTTGTCTTTTCACTCAGTCACCTTTTTGAGGAGAACCAACCCGGTAGTGCCACGTGTCCTAGCTGAGTGTTAAGTTAGCCAGCAGACCTAGAAATGTATCATTTTTGCTATATGTCTTTGTTCTTGAGGAGAGAGAGACTCTAGAAGAAGAAGAAGAAGTCTTTAGAAAGAGAGTAGATCCCAAGCTTGATCCTTAGAGTTCAAACCGTTTGATTCGTGTCTTGAGGTTAGAATCTTGATCTACTCTTGTTGTTCTTATTGTCCATCTAGCTGCATTGCATGATTGAGCATGTTTTGAAAGCCATGCATTGCTTTGAAGTTCGGTTTTAGAAAGAGAATATAATTCATGTGTTCTTGAGGAAAGCCATGATTTGATCCGAAAGCTTGCATTAAGATCCATGTTTTTGTGTTTGTTTTCCCAAGATCTTCAAGTATGGGTACCCAGGTCCATGTTTTCGAACTCATAGCATGAAAATCCCAGATTTTCGTAATAACAAGTTGTGATTGAGCATTCATGTTTTTTCATGTTCTTCATGCTCATGTTCTTCATGTTCTTCAGCAGAGGGAAACCCAGATTTTCCCGACTTCATTTCCTTGAATGTGGCCGTCGGGACCACACCTCGGCAAGAAGGTGTGGGACCTCGGCCAAGACCTGGTTGGTGCCCAGCATGTTTCCCGAGATAAGAAACAGTGTTTTGTTTTGATTTGACCTAGTCTTTGAGGAATGCCGAAATCATTTGTATGCATGTGAAGCCTGTTTGAGAGTGCATTCAATAGACCTTGTCATGTGTTTGTAGGACTTGGACTTGCCTTGAACCCGACGTTTGAAGAACTAGGTGAGTGGTATTTTTAATAAAGTTATGTTATAAAGTTTTGATAAAGCTTTGTCTTGCTTGTTTTGGAAAAGTATTTGTTAAGCATGAATGACTATCCCTATTTTGTGTATCAAGTATTAGCTTGGTTTTGACAACCTTTGAAAGTCCATACGTGCTAGGGAACTATAAGCATTTGTAGCACAACTCTTGAAAGTCCGTACGTGCTAGGGGACTATAAGCATTTGTAGCACAAACCTTCGAAAGTCCGTACGTGCTAGGGGACTATAAGCATTTGTAGCACAACTCTTGAAAGTTCGTACGTGCTAGGGGACTATAAGCATTTGTAGCACAACCTTCGAAAGTCCGTACGTGCTAGGGGACTATAAGTATTTGTAGCACAACCTTCGAAAGTCCGTACGTGCTAGGGGACTATAAGCATTTGTAGCACAACCTGGTTTAATGTCATCCCTTGACTTGGAAGTCTTGATAGATTTGTTAGACGAACTTGATTTATCCCACGTTTTACTACAAGCTAAGATTATGTATTGTTTATTTAAAGATATCGGATATCATGCATGCAAACCCTTTATTACTCGTACCATTCACTGAGTATCCAAGCTCACCCTCTCTATATATATGTAGGTGATGAGCAGGACGGTGGCGACGCCTAGATGTGCTTTGCAACTTGTTTTGGATTCGCATTTTGTAGCATCTTGAAGAGCATGCTTCTTAGCTGGCATTTCATTGTGTTTTGTATATGATGGCTTGAGAAGCCTTTTGGTCAAGATGTATTTTTGTACTTCGTTTTGTTGTATCCAAGTTGTAAAGCTATATAAAGATTATGCCTCCATTTGATTATGCACAGCTCTTATGGACTAATTGGAATTAAATTTATTGCTTCCGCACATGTTAGCCCCATATGTAATACTCTGATTGTGTGTGCAATTTTGAAAGTTGGCTTCCGTAATCTCGGATTACTGGCCATCACGGCACCATTCATTAGGGGCAGAATGGGGTTGTGACATGAACTGTTCTTATACTTAGTGGTTTTGGAGCATGCAGTGAGTGCAGTGGTAATTAGAGAAGAGAAAAAAGAACAAAAAGCAGTATACTATGTGAGTAAAACTCTAGCAGCCGTAGAGACCAGGTACTTGCCCCTTGAGAAATTGACACTAGCCTTAGTGATGGCTTGCAAAAAAACTAAATCATTACTTCCAAGCACATAAGATTGTGGTGTTGACTGAACACCCTTTGAAGTCCCTGCTACAACAAGGAGATCTGGCAGGCAAGGTAGCCAGATGGGCAGTGGTATTGGGCCAATATGACTTAGAGTTTAGATGTAATAATCCCGATCCGCAATTAGCCACTAATCGGTAATTAAGGATGTTAATTAAGTGGATAAAATAAATTATGGATTTATTATGTAATTTGCATGATCTTTGGCTTTCTATCTGTTACTTGTAGAAATATTTGTTTGGAATTCCGCTTTAATATGAAAATTGAAAGCCTTATCGGCATCCGAAATCGGAATTAGTTACATTAATATGTCATTTGGAATTTTTAGAACACTATGGCAAATTTTATTAAAAATTGATTCAGTCTGATTTATTAAGTTGTGTTTGGTTAGCCTGATGTTCCAATTAATGTATTATAGCATCATAAATATAAAAATGAGCCCTTAAGCTCATTTGTGCTCATCCTTGTCCATTTTGAGTGCAAAAATCTGAGAATTTATTTTAGAGAGAGAGTGTGTGCAATTCTAGAGAGAGAGAAGAAAAGATTGAAGGAGAATTGAAAATCTTGGCTTAGATTCATCAAAACTAAGCTAGAGCTAAATTAATTCAAGACTATAGGTATGAATTCAACCCCTAATTTATGAATCTAAGTTATCAACATGAAGATTATGTGTTTAAATGTGTACATTGAGCTTAGAATAAGGAATTGGGTTACAATTCATACATACATGCCCATGTAGGTGTTAATTTACCATGTTAGCTTTGAGTTTCATCAAGTGGGTAAGTCAATCCCATGTTTTAGAAGTCTTGAAAGAGAATTTGAATGAGAAATCCACATGCATGCATATTTATATGGAGTTTTGACATGTTGAGTTTGATTTTGAACATCTAAATTATTATGGTAAGTTATTTGGTACATGCATGTTGGAATTACCATGTTTAATCACTTGAATACATGTTTTGAGAAGGAATTTCTTACATGCATGGAGCTTATGAGCTCAATTTGCTAGTTTCATGAGTTTTGAAGAAAAGAGTTTGAAAGATTTCACATGCATGTTTTGCTTCTTGAGTTTCAAGATGAATTGTGAGCTTTTGGCAAACTCTTGGGCCATGATTTTATGAAATGATCCTTAATTCTTCATATTTTACAAGTTTACTATGTTATCTCAAGTTTTGGGGCCCAAGAGATGTGTTTTGAAGAGTTGAATTCGAGTTTTGAGCTTGGTGATCAAATCTGGAAATTCTAGAATTTGCATCTACGCTCGAGCATAGGAGTTCACGCTCGAGCGACCACTCTGAGTGCATGCACTTCCGCTCGAGCGACCAGAAGTCCGCTCGAGCATGAAATGCAAGCTCCCAGAAGTTTCATATCTTTGCAGATCACTCGAGCGAAGGAACCCACGCTCGAGCGACCAATCACATTTTGCATGTCCACTCAAGCGAGGAAAGCTACGCTCAAGCGGGGACCCTATTTTCAGAAATTTGACTAAGTGTTTCAACTCATGTTTTGGCATCCTCATTGCATCTTAGGCATTCCTAAGCCTTAATTAAGCCATAGTAATGAGGTTATGGATTAGAAACACACTAAGAAAGGAATGTACTAAGTTAACAGATTACAAGTGTGTGTTTTGATCTATGTGATAAGAAAGAACAAGAAACAATGTAAAGAAAGCTAAGCCATGATGGCCGCATGAATGTGTAATGATAAGATATGTTTGTGTTATGTATCTTGTGGTTGTAGGTCAAGACTCGAAGATTGATTGACCATTTACGGGAACCACTGTGAGTAACATTTCTGTAAAGATATGCTGATATAAATTATGTTCCAAACGAGATATGATAAGTTATGATTTCTGAAATGATATCTGTTTTCGTGAACGAATGTCCCATGTTTGAAATCTATTATAGCATCCATAGATAGTCCAAGTCATGGGGGACAGCATATTAATACGGGTCCATGACATGTATGTGATTACGAGATCTCGTTAGCCACTTCATTGGGGTGATATGTGTTTAATCGGTATCCGGAACCGATTACTCTAGTCGGAAGACGATATGTGATGTGTTCTATGGGATGTACCATTATTATGTTCAGATACAAGAATGTTTATGCTATGATCTGTTTTACGCTTATGACATGTTCAGATTTCGTTCACTAACCTCTTTACATTGATGTTATCCACTGGGCTTTAGCTCACTGTGTGTATATATATGTACAGGTGGGCATTCTGGAGATCGAGCTTGAAGGCTTTTGTCTGGATCTGTGTTCTGTTGTCAGCCAACCATTGTGCCTCACGTAGAGGTTCCCGAAGTGTCTCATGTGTTAAAGTTCCGGTTGTTTCCGTATATGAAACTTGTTTGTTTTGTTGGTTGTACTTAAGATGCCTTAATGTGTGTAGGTATGATGTATGAATGACTATTGGATACATAAATAAAGTTTTAAATATTTCATTTCATATAAGTTAGCACAGCTCATTGGACAACTATATTTATGTATTTGCTTCTGCTAAGCCCTTAATTTTGCTAATCAGTTTAGAGGCCTTCGGTAATCCAAGGATTACTGGCCGGTTACGATGCTAAACCTATAGGGGCGAGTTTGGGTCGTGACACTAGACCCAGAACAGCAATTAAAGGCCAGGTTCTGGCTGACTTTGTGGTTGAGTTCACATCTAATGCCATCCCACGTCGGGCTCCGGTGAGTCGCGGATTAGGGTGTCCAAGGGAACAAGAGGAGACCCAACTGGGAATGAAAAACCCCCACAATAGAACAGAAGAAAGAAAAAAAAAACCCAAGCCATGCGATATCTACATCGACAACTCCTTCCGTCTGTTTGTTAATGGGAGTTCAAACCGTCGAGGAGCGAGGGCATGAGTAGTTTTGGTGTCACCAGATAGAAGGATGCTGGAACAGTCTATCCGTTTGGGGTTCAAAGCCTCAAACAATGAAACAAAATATGAGGCACTAATCGCAGGGTTGAAATTAGCAGCAGCAATGGAAGCCGACGAAGTGGTAGTCTTCTGTGACTCCCAACTTATTGTGAACCAGGCAACATGTAAGTATGCAGCCCGAGATGAAATAATGATAACCTATGTCAAAGAAGTTGTTAGACTGTTGGCCTTGTTTCAGGATTGCCGACTACAGCAGGTTAGCCGAGATAACAACAGCCATGCTGATGCCGTGGCTAACCTGGCTAGTGCAATGAAATTAGGGAAGGCAAGGACAATAATGGTTGATTATTTGTCCGGCCCAAGTATGGGACCACTAATCACAGAGTATGAAGCAATGTGTGTAGAGATAGGTCCAAGTTGGATGGATGCAATAGTGATGTTTCTCAGGGACGGCAAGTTACTGGATGATCGCAAAGAGGCGCACAAGACCAGACTAAAGTCGGAAAGGTTTAGCCTAACAGCAGAAGGACATCTCTATATAAGGTCTTTTACTTGCCCCCTTTTGAGGTGTGTGCATCCTTCCCAGGTTGAAGACTTTTTGTATGAAATACATGAAGGGATATATGGCAGCCATGCTGGGAGCAGATCACTTGCTCACAGAGCCATTGCTCAGGGGTATTGGTGGCCCTACATATAGAAGGATGCTGAAGCCTACATCAGAAAGTGCGAGAAGTGTCAAAGGTTCACACCTTTGATACATCAACCAGCAGCAGATTTGAACCCAGTGTCCAACCATTGGCCATTTGCCTAGTGGGGCATAGATCTTGTTAGACAACTACCCCAAGCAACTGAGCAAAGGAAGTTCCTGCTAATAGCAACTGATTATTTCAAAAAGTGGGTAGAAGCTGAACCCTTCGCGAAGATTCGAGATATTGATGTGAAGAACTTCATATAGAAGAACATCATCACCAGATTTGGGATCACAAGGGCAATAATAGCAGACAATGGTATACAGTTTGACAGTAAGCTAATCAAAAGCTTCTGTGCAAAGTACAAAATCAAGAACTATTATTCCAAGTTTCCCTCAGAGTAATGGTCAGGCAGAAACATCCAATAAGACTATCTTGGATTGAATCAAAAAGAGGCTGGAAGTAGCAAAGGAAAAATGGGTGGAGGAATTGCCCAATGTACTCTGGGCATATCGGACTACGTCGAGAAGATCAACTGGGGAATCTCTGTTTGCCATGGCTTATGGCACTGAAGCAGTTATCCCACTAGAAGTTGGCATTCCAAGGATCAGAACCCAAGGAGTAGAAAATGGTACTAATGAGGCATTCCTAGCCCGAGATCTAGACCTATTAGAGGAGAAAAGACAGAGAGCAGCAATTCGACTGGGGGCATACCAGCAACAACTTGCTAGGGCTTACAATAAGAAGGTCAACCCAAGAGAGTTCAAAATTGGGGACCTTGTGCTGAGGAAAGTGGTCGGCAACAAAAAAGATCATAGGGAGGGAAAGGTAGGCCCAAATTGGAAGGGACTTTATAGAATCATCTCGGTCACCGGCAATGGGCCATATCGACTTGAGGACAGTGATGGCAAAGAGTTGCCAAGACCCTGGAACACTTGCAACTTGAAGTTTTTCTATCATTAGATTTTTTGATTTTTTAAAAGTATATGTCATAATGTTATTAGCCAAAGTAATAATAAAAGTTTAGTTTAGTTTGAAATTTGTGTGATAGGACTGACCAGTCATATGGCGATGTTTCTGAATGAAACATGATGAATAACTTAGACTTATTATATAGCAGAGTTGAATTATACTTGCATATACTAGAGTTGAACTAAGTTGGCAATGTTTCTGAATGAAACATAACGAATAACTTAGACTTATTGTATGGCAGAGTTGAATTATACTTACATATAATAGAGTTGAACTAAGTTGGCAATGTTTCTTAATGAAACATGATGAATAACTTAGACTTATTATGTGGCAGAGTTGAATTATACTTGCATATAATAGAGTTGAACTAAGTTGGCGATGTTTCTAAATGAAACATGACGAATAACTTAGACTCATTATATGGCAGAGTTGAATTATACTTGCATATAATGAAGTTGAAATAACCTGGACTTGCCATGTCGGCAGAGTCAAACTCATAATGGAACTAAATACATTTCAGTTGGATTAACAGAGAAACCCAAGTTGAACACCTCGACTAGTCTTTGTTCGAATCTGACTTCAGCGAAAGGCTATACATGCTTAATGTGAACTTAAGTGAAACCTAGGTTCACATTAGGGGGCAGGAGGTAGGAGTGATCAAATAAACTTGAGAGCAAGAGCTTGGGACTTGTTGAAATTTTTGAAAAAATTTACAAATTAGAATGGGCTTAGCACTTGTTGAAATCTCTCAGAAATTTACAAATTGGAGTTAGCCGATGTAACTACGAATAAAGTATCCGAGATACATATTACCCGAGGTGATCAACCAGGTCGATAAAACCTGGAAAGGGTGAAGTCTTGATAGAAGATAACATATGAAGGTAAAAAAAGTAATACTGAATAACACTTGTAAAAATATTTTGATATTTTTGAAGTGTTAGCCAAGGTATGCTAATGGTTGGCCGAGGAAAACATTCAACGTTTAGATCCGAGGTATTATATCCCGAAGTCAATATACAGTTAAGGTATACTTTGAAGAAATGCAAAATTATTCTAAATATGGAAATGGTAAACATACATAGAAGAGAAGAAGGCATACAACACTTTGAAAAAGAAATCAGACTTGCATTCAGAAAAGAAACTTTTGTTCAGAAACAAAAAGGCACTTCGGCCTTGCATAAGAGATTACTTGTTCATCTACAAAGACAAAAGGGGCACATCGGCCAAATTGAAAACGTCAAAAGTCGTCCAAACAAAATAAAACTGAAAGAAGAAAGAGTACAAAGAAAAGATGAAATATCCTAAGTACTAGGATTGGTCTGTGATTGCTCAACCTCAGCTGGCAGTGTTGCATTCTTCTCTGCCGCTATCTCGGCGTCTATTTCAATCAAAGTCTGATCTAGACTCTTTTCGGTACATTGGACCTCAGCCTCAGAAGTGGTTGGTTTGGGAGAGACGCCCTTGGAAGCCAAGTTATCCTCCTCGTCTCGAGTCAAGTCTAGGACTTGCTCATTTAGGGTGGAGGACTTGGCATAAGTGGCAACATCCTCCTCCACTTCATCAGCATCACCATCCTCAGCATCATCCTCGTCGGCTTCTTCGCCAGAGTCCTTGGTTTCTGGAGGGAAAGGCACTTGAAGTTGATTGATGTCTCAGAGGTCGGAGTCCATTAGAACAGATTACTTGTTGAACGACGCCGTCCAACCAAGGTAATAACCTCGGTTGCAAGCCAGGTTGACTTGCTGTTTGTACTGGTCACGGATGGCAGCCTGCCTTGACCTCGGCCTCCTTGGAGTCAAGAGCCTCTTGAAGCTCAGCCTCTAAGTCAGTTGTCTTGGCCTTGTGTGACAACCCTCGCCACTGATTACTGCTAAACTGTGACTAAACATGATAAGTAACTGATTAGGATGAAATCCTAAACTGATTGCATGAGTATGTTGTTTGATTGCATTTCTATTTGTTTATCAATTGATTGATCTATTCATGTTTTAAGTTTTGAACTGCAAATTGAAGGCCTTATCGGCGGCCGAATCAGAAATTGATTGGTGTTATGTGTTAATTAGGGTTTATGTGATTTTATGGTAGGTTTAATTTAAATTTGATTTGGGATGATTAAATTGAATTAAATAATGTAAATCACATTAGTTCAAGTAAATTACCAAAATGCCATTAGTGGGCCACTTTCATAAACCATCTTGAGGCTTGATTATGTGTCAATTTGTTCATCTTCTTGAGGCCAAAACCGTGAGCAAGAGAGGGAGAGTAAGAGGAAATTTAGTTTATCAAGAATTTGGCTTGGAGACTTAGAAGATTTGGAGGATAATTGCAATTGAGCTTCTATACGTTGATATTCAAGACCTAAGGTAGGAAATCATCTTCTTGATTGTGAATTCTAGTTGTATCTTGCATGGTCCATGGTAAATTAGTGTTTAGATTCAAGAATTGGTTTAAAGAGTTGAAATTGAGAGTGAATTCATGTATGCATGTCTATGCCATAGCATTTTGAAGTCATTTTCATGAAATTCCCACATGCATGTTTCTATTTTGGTTTTGATCCATGAATTAATCATATTCTTGAGCTCAAACTTGCATTTTATCATGTCTTAGAGCATAAGAGTTCATGAGAACTCATGCATGTATGAGTTTTGTATTGTTCTTTATGTTCTTGAATTTTGAGTTGAAGTTTGTGTTTAATTGAACTACCATTGGGCTTTGATTTTGCAAATTGATCTTTGAAACATGTCATATTATGAGTTTTAAAGTGTTTTCCAGAAAATTGGCCCAAAAGAATCGAATTTGATGCTTTAAATGTTGAATTTGAGCTTGGAGGTTCAATCTGGAAATTCCAGATTTTGGACCCACGCTCGAGCGTAAGACTTCACACTCGAGCGTACACTCTGAGTACATGTATCCCGCTCGAGCGGGGAAAGTAACGCTCGAGCGTGAAATGCGTGTATCCAGTACTTTTCATATGTTTACAGTCCGCTCGAGCGAGGGAATGCATGCTCGAGCGAGGACTTATGTCTCACGCTCGAGCGGAGGTCGAGCGCCCATCGAGCGTGAATTGCATGCATCCAATACTTTTGCTTGAGTTTACAGTCCGCTCGAGCGAAGGAAGTCACGCTCGAGCGGAGATCCTTTGTCTGCATGTCCGCTCGAGTGTAGAAATCCACGCTCAAGCGAGACCCCTGTTTTCTGAAAATTTTGAAAAGTGTTTTAAAGTACATCTTTGCATCCTCATTTCATCATAGGCATTCCTAGGCCTAGTTTAAGGCATCTTAATGAGGATATTGATATAGAACCACACCGAGTCAAAATAGGGACTAAGTTGTCGATTCCCAAGTGTGAAACTTAGTGTGTGTTCGTTTTGTAACTGTGTAGGGTTGGCATCCGAGGACGCTCATTAGCTGCTTATAGCCCAGTGCTCTGTGAGTAACAATGTTGTAAAGATATATTCAATTATGAATATTTTCTGAAAGATCAACTGTTCTGTTTACTGAAACGTTATTGTTTACTGAATGAATGTTTGTCCTATTTGTAAACTGTATCCGTGGTGTCCATAGCAATTTACTGTTACTGTACTGTTACTGCTACTGTTACAGAGATCTCTGTCGGTTCCCATGTTTAGAACCACTACTGTTTACTATTATGATGGCTATCAACTGACCGTTCGGTCTGTTAAGACTTACTGTACTGTTTTGCTATTGGATGTACCACATATAACTGCTATGGTTTCTAAATGACTGATATGACTGCTTAATGACTGAAAGGACATTCATTTTTAACCTCTTTACACAACTGTTATTCACTGGGCTTTAGCTCACTGTTTATATTTATGTGTAGGTGTCCAGGCACCAGATCAGAGTTAAGAGCATTGGGCTAAGCTCCCGTTTTGTCAATGCCAACCGTTGTGCCTCACTTCGAGGTTCCAAGTGCTGCCAAGTCAAGGCTGTTTTGGGGTGTTTTAGATTTCCCCTTTTTGCCTCTGTTCTGTAATAAATGTCTGGACAGGCACTGTACTGTTATGGTAGGGATTTGGTCCCTAACCTGAATGCCTGTATATGATGTATGTATATACTATTATGGTTTTGAATGTGAATATGTGTAGAAAAGTCTTTTTACATTCAGATTGTCACAGCTCATTGGACATCTTTTATTACTGTTTTGGCTTCCGCCAGCCCCTGTACTCTGTATTACTGTCATTACTGTTGAGCAGGCCTTTGGTAATCACAGATTACTGGCCGGTTACGGTGCTAAACCCATAGGGGCGGATTTGGGTCGTGACACCTCAGCAGCCTCAAGATTGGCTCTGGTGGCCTTGACTTTAGCATCGGCCGTTTTTGCTTTTTTCTCGGCAATGTTCTGAGCAGCCTTGGAAGTCTTGAGTTGATCCAGCAAGGCTCGATTGTTGGTTTCGGCATGATTGAGTGAGGTAAGGAGTTTGGCAGCTTCCTTGGTCTTCTTTGCCAACTCCTTCATTGACATCTCAGTCTTGACCGCATATGAATGAGCATGTTGGATAGCCTGCAAGAAGTAAAACAGATTAGTGAAATTTGACTAAGTATGGAAAGACTGTAAAAGAGTAAATGAAGAGGATTACCAAAATTGAGTGCTACATCATCAGGCCGAAGTTCTCGTACTCATGAAGATCGGCCATATAATTCATGTCCTCGGGAAGGAGAACGGTCGTTAACAAAGCGGCGCCGACCTCCACATCCTTGATCGCGCTGTCACCAGCCATCAAGGGTCTGTCCCCCACCATGACCTCGGGCGCCCAAGTCATGTTGCTAGGAAAACTGCTACCTTCGGGGTGGTCGAACCTCGGCTTCTTGACCAGTGGGGCGTCAGGCGATAGGGCCTCGGCTGGCCTCTTATCGGCAGAAGGAGTGCTCTTTTCAGCCTCGGCCAGTTCGGAGATTGGTACAATGTCCTCAGAATCAATCTGAGTCACTGTAGCCTTGGCCTTAGCCTTCTTGATACTCTTTGGCTTGGGCTTGGATTGAGAAGAAGAAGATGAGGACTGCACAGTCACTACCCCTGGGATGTTGGCTAGAAGGTCCTCAACAACTGCTGGTTTGCGGCCCATTTTGTCGGTAGCAGAAGCAACTGTTACTTTGGGGCCGAAGTGTATTGCTAGAAGGGCGGTTAGAGGATTGCCTGGGTCATAAGCTGATGCCTCAGAATATCGGCGTTTGCGGCTGCGAGTTCTGTTGGTAGGGGCAGAGATTGGAGCTCGGCGTCGGTGTTGGCGCTGGGATAGAGGAATAAGTTGAGGGGCAGAAATAGATGGTTGCTCAGCTATGTCAGAGGTGGAGGCTTGATCTGGCCTTGGAGATAAAGTTGTTGGTGGAGTTGTGGCAGAAGGAGGGGTCTTACTTCGGCGTGGAACGTCAGGGCCGACTTGTATATTGGTATGTAGTTCAGTAGAAGAAGCGCCTTGCGTTTCTGCACAGGGAGATCTAAGAGCTTCTTTAGATCTCGGCTGGGAACGAATGATTGTCGAAATCCCTTCGCCGGGAGAGGAAGAACTGCAGAAAACAAAGAGCAAACATTAGAAGAGATAAATAAACTAGCAAGCCTTAACCAAAATGGAATTTCAGTATGAATGACTATGCTTACCATTACCCTATTAAAAACTGTTCGGCTCAGAGGATAGAGATAGAGGTTGTCATCAGGTGAAAACTCCCAGTTGCCCGAGACGATGAAGTAATCATCTCCAGCACCCTTGTTGGAGTCTGGGAGGTCGGCTATTAGTTTAAAGGCGATAGATCTGGGCTTGAGGTAGTATATGTAGCCTTTTTCAGACTTAAGGCCACACATGGTATGGCAGAATTGGATATCGGCTAAAGTGATCCTAGCTTTTTCTCAGTGTTTTAGTTCGATTATGCCATTGATAACCTTATATGAGTTGATGGCTAACTGCATAGGGTTGAGCTTATAATAATGAAGGACCTCCCTAAAGAGAATGTCCAGGGAGAACCGAAGTCCACACTCTATAAAGGCCACTACTGGGAAAGGCATGGAATCCCCGTTAGGCATGATAGAGTCCTCCTCCCCCAACCAACTTGAGTTGAACATCGGCTGGGATGGAGAACTCTCGACGAAAATACTCTATTTTTTCTAGGGTATCTACTCTCCATTTGAATATACCCATGATGTCGGCTACTGAAGATTGGGGTAAAATTTCAGAAAAGAGTGGTTGATATAAGTTCAAAGACCTCGGCTAAAACCTAAGCTGGAACCAAGGTAAGGGTTTTTGAAGATCTAAGAGGAATTAGTTTCAATTTTCCTACGGAATGTGATTTCTATCTATAGCGATCCCGGTTTTACCCCGACCTTTATTATGTTCCGGACTCGAGTTCCGTGATTATATACTGCTGTCTATGTCTTGTTTCATCCCTTTAATTCTTTGAAATTGAGTTTTGGGACTTGTTGGGCGAGTTTGGAACAAGTTGGTTGTCTTTTGGTACAAATGGTTGTTGCACAGATTTTGGCTTCTTTGCTCGAGCGAGGCTTTCTACGCTCGAGCGAGCCCTGTGAAAATGTTTCTTCGCTGGAACGAGGCTTCTTACGCTCGAGCGTGCATCTGCGTTGGGTGACAGACCTAAAGCTTCTCATTCTACGCTCGAGCGACGCTTCTTGCGCTCAAGCGAGGCGACCTTTTTGTGTCTGGTCGCTCGAGCGAGAACTCCTTCGCTCGAGCGAGCCTGCGTATATCAGATTGCAGCAGTGATGTTTTACATCACTTTTTGAATTCATTTCTTCCCCAAAACCCTAATCCGGCTGTCTCTCTCTCTAAAACTCACATTCTCTCTAAGATTTCATCTAAATCCATTAAGTTCTTGACCCTAGTGTCTTTGAGAATAAGGTGGAGGGCTTCAAGAGCTTCGTTTTGATCCAAGAAATAAATGGTTTCGTCATCTTTGAAGTTTCACCTTGGTGCTTGGGTTTTCTACACTTGAGGTAGGTAATTTCTACACTCTAATATGGTTTTTAGCTTAGTTATTTGCTATTGTGTGTAGATGATGAGATTTGGTTACGGTTTGGATAAATCTGGGATTTGGGTGTGAAATGAAAAGAGGGGTTTTGATGAATATGAGGTAAATAAGTATGAAGCTTGAATATATGAGCATGTTGTGCCAAAGTAGTTGATTTTGGTGTTTGGGTTGATATTTGGAAAGAGGGAGATTTTTGCCCTAATTTTTGATTAAATTGTTATTTTGTATAAATAATTGGGAATTAGCATTGAAAATGCGAAATTGGAAGGTTATGAGTATAGATGGTGATATTGGATATGTATTATCTCACCTATGTAAGTTTTGAATAAAATATTTATTTTAAGATTGAACATCTCTTTAGAAATAATTGTATTGGGCTATCGATGGAGGATAGTGATGATTGTTGTAGAAATTGCATGAGGATTAGATGATTTAATGCTAATCCATAGTTGGTGTCATTGAATATGATCATGTTTTCAATACATTGCATATGTATACTTGTTTGGGAGGAGAAAGGGGATGAACTCCATTTTAAAGCAAGTTGGCCAATGTGTCCTGGGTGAAAGATCCGAAATTTCACATATAAATGGGTGCCGACTCCCTCGGACGAAATATTCGTAAAATGACAGATTTGAAGTGTTTATGTATGTTTTGCATAATTGGAAACCATTGAGTTGTAATCTCATTTTGGTTGTTGAAAGATAATGAATTTAACTCATGAATTGAGTAGCATATATGAACTTGAAATAAGTTGAAGGAAAATGGAAATGAAATTGGTCTTAGTGGTATATGGGTATGCAGGCCTTATGGATGCTTCCATATCGGTATTGTTTATATACGTGGTACTTATACCTTTGCTAAATCTCATATATTGTGCTAGATTATCTCTACTGGGCTGTTGGCTCACCCTATACGGGGAATATCATGTTCAGGTGCAGGTGAGATGTTTTCTCCAAGGCAGTAGCGTGGATGGACTTTCAGGAAGCAAGAGCTTGTTGTTTATGCTATATGTGTGTATGTTTGTTATTTGTAAAGCCAAGGGCTTAAGTATGTTGTTTCTCATATTTATTCCGCATATGAGTTATCTTTATTGTACTATTTTGGGGGCGTTACAACTTGATATCAGAGTGTACCGGGTTTGAATACTTTGGGTACGTGGGAAGTGGTTAGTACCACAATGGGTTTGTCTCGCTTGATTGAGATGATAGCATGTATTGTATGCTTATGTGATTATGTGGGTATGGAATTTAGTTCCTAAGATGTTGATTGAGTCTACGGGTTTGTGGAAGTCCTATTGGAAGAGCACTTGATCACTGCTATTTCTAATTGGAACTCTAACAACACCGTGGGACGGTCATTATCTAGGAAGGAAATTCGTATGTGTTTATGTGATTACATGTTTATGTGGAGTGATTTATTGTTGTCAAATGTATTAGAACGCAAGTGAGTTCGCCTTGCCACGTTTGAAAATGTGCTAATATTTGTTATTACCTTTATTAGGATGTCAGGATGTGGACGTGGTGGTAATAAGCGTGGTAGGCCTAGAAGGCATGAAGTACCTTTACCGGATGAAATTCCGGCACAGGAAGAAGGAGTTGGTCAAGCCAATGTGGCGGAACCGGTTAATCAACAAGCTCTGGGCGCCTTAGCCCGTGAAATAGCCGGAGCATTTAGGGAATCTATGGACATTCTCCGAGCCGAGAATCAAGTCTAGGCCCAAGTAGCTGAAACAGGGCCATCTTTCTTCAAAAGGGAGTTTTTCCGGTCGAATCCGGATGAGTTTTTGGGTGATCCTAAGGAACCATTGAAGGTAGATGAGTGGCTAGAATAGTTAGTGAAGACATTCGAAATGCTTGGCATCGAGGATGATCAGTTGAAAGTGACCTTGGCGTCTTTCCAGTTGAAGGGGGATGCGGGTCAGTGGTGGAAGTATACGCGTGGACGCTTTGGAGGAACTTGGGAGGCTTTTGTTAAGGCTTTCCAGGATAAGTTTCTACCTCCCACGGTTAGGGAGAAGTTGAGAGATCAATTCTCTAAATTACTGCAGTTGAGCACGCCAGTGGCTGAATTTGAGGCAACCTTTACTAGTCTGTCGAGGTTTGCACCTGAGTTAGTGGCGACTGAGGAGCGTCGTTGTTTAGAGTTTGAAAAAAGGTTAAGGACCGGGCTAATGTATAGAGTTGCCGGTTCCATGACTAGAGATTATGGGCGTCTTGTGCAGTCTGCAGCCCATCTTGAAACTATTATGCAGGCAGAAGAAGAAAGGATGAGGGGCTCCAAAAAGAGTCAGGATAGTCAGGGAGAAAGTGGCCCCGTTTGGTAGGGTTGTGGGAAAGTGATTATAGATTATAGCTTAACAGATTATAACTTATAGCTTTAAATATAAGCTGTTAACATGTTTGGTGCAGCTGTGGGATTATGAATTTAATCAGTATAGTAGTGTTTGGTTGAATAAGCTGTAAAATAACTTTTTGCTGTATAATGTTATTTTTGCCCTTTTTTTCTTTTCCTTAATTTAATTTAATTTTTTATTCTTCTCTTCTCTTCTTTTCTTATTTCTTTTTTTTTTCTTTTCTGCTCATAATTTTTTTTCTTTAGTTTATAGTTTATTTTTTCAAATTAGAAGTGGTGCATGTATAGTGAGATTGATCATGAGAAAATTCTGAAAAATTCTAAAATACCAATTAATTGATATTTTTTAATTTATTAAAAATTAAAAATTATTAAAAATACCAATTAATATTTTTAATTTATTTTTTCAAATTAGAAGTGAGTTAATTGATATTTTTTTAATTTATTAAAAATTGTTACAAATACCAATTAATATTTTTTAATTTATTATTACAAAATTGTTACAAAATATACCAATTTATTAAATTTTTATTAATTTACCAGTAAATGTAAGAACTACAGTTGTGTCTTCAATTCAGGAGGAAGCTTCATCTTCTCTCTCTAGAACTTTTCTTTTGAAATGCAGAGAAGACTCGTTATCAACCATTTTTTTTCTAGATCCACCGTTTTCAATCGGAATGACTTTCTAGGACAAAAACCACATCAAATCACACAAATCTTCACTTCCCAGTGAATCCAAACATAGAGATCTTTCCTTATCTAACCAAACTCTTATCAAATTCACTGAAAAAATGAAAACAAAAAACAAATGGAAAATCAAAATAGAAAACTCTTCAGATCGGAGTTTAGCGATCCGATCTTCAAGTTTCGCGATCCCAAAAAGGAGAAGAAAATGAAAAGATGACTATCGTTGCCGGAAATCATTGTCGGAAATCGCCTATAGTCGCCGGAAATCGCCCATCAAGCTTTCTCACGCTCGCCAGAAATCTTTGCCGGAAATCGTCTCTATCTCTCCCTCAAGTGAGCAATGAACAGTGTTTTACAAAATGGGATTTATATAATTGGGATTTTGGTAATAGTTGAGTATTGACGAGGGTATTTAAATAATTTTAACCTCCCTTACCAGCTTCCCGCTTAAGCCGATTTTTATAAGCACCCCAAGAGTTGCTTTGGAAAATAAGCTGAAAATAGCTTAACATAAGCTATAAGTTTCTTTGATAAGTTGTGCCAAACACTCTAAAATAAATAACTTAATATAAGCTAAAAGTTGTTATAAGCTGCTTATAAGCTTAGCCAAACAGGCACAGTAAGAGGCAGAGGGGTTCCTACCATCAGCAGTCTCAGGGGACTCAGTCGAGGTCCACTTTTCCAATACTGAGTTCAGGTTCTGGAAGAGGTGGGCAGGGAGATTTTACTTGCTTTAAGTGTGGTCAGTTGGGCCACAAGTCTCCAGCTTGTCCTCAGAGAGGGGGAAGACAGCGAGCAGCATCATCTTCGGCTCGTTTTCAGAGCCAGAGTCAGGGGAAAGGCCAGCCGCTCACTTGTTATCAGTGCAGGCAGGTGGGGCACCTGAAGAGGTTTTGCCCACAGTTGGGTGGTACACCTGGTGCGTCTGGTTCGAGACAAACACAAGTTACCAGTCGACACAGTCAGCACAGGCCTCGAGGGCCAATCAGGGAGTCTCTTCGGCTCAGTCTATGCATCAGGCTTATGCTCCGAGGGGTGAGCAGGTTGAGCAGAGACCTACTGGATGTATGTATACAGTTGTAGGGCCAGATCTTGTACCTGATCCTTCTATAGTGAGAGGTACCTTTTTGTTTTACAATTCAGTTGTTAATGTGTTGATTGATACGGGTGCATCTCATTCTTTTATTTCGTATGTGTTTGCATTGGGTTTGGAGTTGGCACAGTTAGCATCTCCTATTTGTGTAGAGTCACCTATTGGTGGTCAAACTATCTTGAGACAGGGATGTCAGGGTTGTGACATCGAGGTTGCTGGTCGTCGAATACCTTTTGCATTTGTATTGATTGACATGCTTAGTTTTGATGTCATATTGGATATGGACTGGTTATCGTCATACAGGGCTGTTATAGATTGCTACCGTCAGAAGGTTACTGTATGTACCTTGAGTGGTTATTGCTTTTATTTATTGGGGGACCGGATGGATAGAGTCTTATCACCGGTATATGATCCACGTGGGCGGAGTGAACTTAGTTGTCTCCTTGCTAGCTTTTTGAGTAGTGAGTGTGATGAAATTCGGGTTGAATTGCCGAGGGTAGTTTGTGAATACTCGGATGTTTTTCTCGAGGATCTTGTCAGTTTACCGTCTCACTGAGAGATCGAGTCCTCTATTGATTTAGTGTCTGGCACGGCACCGGTTTCTATGGCTCCATATAGATTTGCACCTGCTGAATTGAGTGAGTTGAAGATTCAACTCCAGGAATTGTTAGATAAGGGTTTTATTCGCCCTAGTACTTCACCTTAGGGAGCGCTGGCTCTCTTTGCTAAAAAGAAAGATGGAGCATTACGGCTTTGTATTGATTACAGGAAGTTGAACCGGGTTACTATTAAGAATAAGTACCCAATGCCTCATATAGACGATCTGTTTGATCTGTTGAAGGGGTCTTGTTATTTCTCTAAGATAGAATTGAGATCGGGTTATCATCAGTTGAGGGGAAGGGGGGAGGATATCCCGAAGACGGCATTTCGTACGCGGTATGGCCACTATGAGTTTCTTGTGATGCCTTTTGGGCTGACTAATGCTCCAGCTGTGTTTATGGATTTAGCTGTGTTTATGGATTTAATGAATCCGATCTTCCGCGAATTCTTAGATCGTTTTGTGGTTGTCTTTGTGGACGACATTTTGATTTATTCACCTTCTGAGGAGGAACACGAGGAATATTTACGAGTAGCACTTGAGTTACTTAGAGCCCATAAGTTGTATGCTAAGTTTGGGAAATGTGACTTTTGGCTAGAAGAGGTTAAATTCCTAGGGCATGTAGTGTCAAGGGAATGGGTGACTGTAGATTCATCCAAGATAGAAGCAGTGCAAGATTGGGCACAACCTAAGAACGCTTTCGAGATTCATAGTTTCTTGGGGTTGGTTGGGTATTACCGTCGGTTTGTGAAGAATTTCTTTAGACTAGCTTCACCTTTGACTAAGTTGACTAGAAAGGAAATCAAGTTTGTATGGAATGAGACTTGTGAAAGGTCGTTCCAAGAGCTCAAGATTAGACTAACCACTACTCCAGTGTTGATTATACCAGAGAGGGGTTTGAGTTATTCAGTTTATTGTGATGCTTCACGGGAAGGTTTGGGTTGTGTATTGATGCAAGAGGGTAAAGTAGTAGCCTATGGCTCACGACAGTTGAAAATATATGAGAGGAATTACCCTACTCACGACTTAGAGTTAGCAGCAGTGATATTTGCCTTGAAGATTTTGAGGCATTATTTGTATGGTGAGAAATTTGAGGTGCTCTCTGATCATAAGAGTCTGAAGTATCTGTTTACACAGAAAGACTTGAATTTGAGACAGATGAGGTGGATGGAATTCATAGAGGATTATGATTTTGAGTTGCATTATCATCCCAGGAAGGCCAATATTGTGGCCGATGCTTTGAGTAAAAAGCCAGTTAGCAGTGTAGCTTCTATCGTCATCCGAGAATGGAAAATGTTGGGTACTCTTAATGAGTTTAACTTGCATCTGGGCGAGTCTGTTGAGTCTGCGGCTTTGTTTTTAGTAGTTGCACATCCTACACTTGTGAACCGAGTGTTGGAAGCGCAGAGCGGTGATCTTGAGATGGAATCGTTCCGAGATAAGATTTCCAATGGAAAGGTAGAAAAAGGTTTGACTGTGTATCCCGACCAAAGTGTGAGATACCTTGATCGCTTGTTTGTACCGGAGTCTTGCCAAGAGTAAGTACTCCGAGAGTTTCACTATTCGCGCCTTACGGTGCATCCGAGAGACACAAAGATGTATCATGATCTTAGTCGTCAGTTTTGGTGGAAAGGTATGAAAAATGATGTGGCTGTGTTTGTATCAAAGTGCCTTACTTGTCAACAAGTGAAGGCCGAACATCAAAGGCCAGCGGGTTTGTTGCAACCCTTGCCTATAGCTGAGTGGAAGTGGGAGCATATTACAATGGACTTCGTTGTGGGTCGTCCGAGGACTCAACGGGGTAGAAATGCCATATGGGTGGTCGTTGACCGATTGACTAAATCGCCGCATTTTATTCGCATGTGCGTAAGTGACTCGGTAGATTATCTTGCCGACTTGTACATTAGGGACATAGTGAGGTTACACGGGGTCCCTGTGACGATTGTTTCAGATAGAGATTCGCGTTTCACTGCTCAGTTGTGGCAGAGTTTGCAGAGTGCCTTGGGCACTAGATTGACTTTTAGTACTGCGTATCATCCTCAGACTGACGGGTAGTCCGAGCGTACCATTCAGATCCTTGAGGATATGCTTAGAGGCTGTGACCTTGATTTTAAGGGGTCATGGGAGAGACACCTACCCTTAGTGGAGTTTGCCTACAATAACAGTTTCTAATCGAGTATTGGTATGGCACCGTTTGAGGCCTTGTATGGTCGACCGTGTAGATCTCCATGTGTTTAGGCCGAGGTGGGTGATGCATCTTTGTTGGGTCCAGAGTTGGTTTGAGAAACTACGAAGAAAGTTGCACTTATCCGTAAGAGGCTAGCTACGGCCCAAAGTCGCCAAAAGAGTTATGCCGACCGTAGAAGGAGACCTTTGTGTTTTGAGGTAGGAGATCATGTCTTTTTAAAAATATCACCTAGACGGGGTTTGATGAGGTTTAGGAAGAGTGGAAAGTTGTCCCCTCTGTTTATTGGCCCTTTTGAGATCCTTGAACGGATTGGGGAGGTTGCTTATCGTTTGGCATTGCCGCCATAGATTTATGGGGTTCATGACGTGTTTCATATTTGTATGCTTCGGAAATATGAGCCGGATCCATCGCACGTGTTGGATTGGACCGACTTAGAGGTAGATGAGGATGCCTCGTATAAGGAGAGACCGGTGGAAGTCTTGGATAGACGAGATCAAGTTTTGTGAGGCAAGACAATTCCCTTGGTAAAAGTGTTGTAGAGACATCACGGAGTCGAGGAAGCGACTTAGGAACGCGAATTAGAAGTCCGAGAGAAATATCTGGATTTGTTTGTTGATACATGAGCATGTATTGAGAATTTATTGTATTAATAAAAAGTTTAAGCATTGTATATGTTTTAACTTATGAAAACATTGTATATGTTATGGTTATTTGGGAAGAACATGGATTCAATATAAACATTGTATATGTTTTGAGAATGTGGAATATTGTGGGTGTTGTATCACTTTTGGAAGCATTGTATATGCTATGTACGATTTTTTTTTGAAAATTTGGACTTTGGTTAAACATTGTAAATGTTTTTGGAAAATTGAAAATTTCGTTTTAATTTGGGACTTGTGAATCGAGTCGTCGTGTGAATATATGACCGAAGAATGGATCATGGTGTTGGACTTGTGGGGATAACGTGGGGTGAATAGATCAATTATGTTTTAGAGCCAAATTTATAATTTCGGGGACGAAATTTCCTAAGGTGGGGAGGTTATAGCGATCCCGGTTTTACCCCGACCTTTATTGTGTTCCGGACTCAGGTTCCGTGATTATATACTGTTGTCTATGTCTTGTTTCATCCCTTTTTGGGACTTATTGGGTGAGTTTGGAACAGGTTGGTTGTCTTTTGGTACAAATGGTTGTTGCACAGATTTTGGCTTCTTCGCTCGAGCGAGGCTTTCTACACGCGAGCGAGCCTTGTGAAAATGTTTCTTCGCTTGAGCGAGGCTTCTTGCTCTCAAGCGTGCGTTTGCGTTGGGTGACAGACCTGAAGCTTCTCATTCTACGCTCGAGCGACGCTTCTTGCGCTCGAGCAAAGCGACCTTTTTGTGTCTGGTCGCTCGAGCGAGAAACTCCTTCGCTCAAGCGAGCCTGCGTATATCAGATTGCAGCAGTGATGTTTTACATCACTTTTTGATTTCATTTCTTCCCCAAAACCAATCCGGCTGTCTCTCTCTAAAACTCACTTCTCTCTAAGATTCCATCTAAATCCATTGAATTCTTGACCCTAGTGTCTTTGAGAATAAGGTGGAGGGCTTCAAGAGCTTCGTTTTGATCCAAGAAATAAATGGTTTCGTCATCTTTGAAGTTTCACCTTGGTGCTTGGGTTTTCTACACTTGAGGTAGGTAATTTCTACACTCTAATATGGTTTTTAGCTTAGTTATTTGTGTTGTGTGTAGATGATGAGATTTGGTTGCGGTTTGGATAAATCTAGGATTTGAGTGTGAAATGAAAAGAGGGGTTTTGATGAATATGAGGTAAATAAGTATAAAGCTTGAATATATGAGCATGTTGTGCCAAAGTAGTTGATTTTGTGTTTGTGTTGATATTTGGAAAGAGGGAGATTTTTGTCCTAATTTTTGGTTAAATTGTTATTTTGTATAAATATGGGAATTAGCATTGAAAATGCGAAATTGGAAGGTTATGAGTATAGATGGTGATATTGGATATGTATTATCTCACCTATGTAAGTTTTGAATAAAATATTTATTTTGAGATTGAACACTCTTTAGAATAATTGTATTGGGCTATCGATGGAGGATAGTGATGATTGTTGTAGAAATTGCATGAGGATTAGGCGATTTAATGCTAATCCATAGTTGGTGTCATTGAATATGATCATGTTTTAAATACATTGCATATGTATACTTGTTTGGGAGGAGAAAGGGGACGAACTCCATTTTAAAGCAAGTTGGCCAGTGTGTCCTGGGTGAAAGACCCGAAATTTCACATATAAATGGGTGCCGACTCCCTCGGACGAAATATTCGTAAAATGGCAGATTTGAAGTGTTTATGTATGTTTTGCATAATTGGAAACCATTGAGTTGTAATCTCATTTTGGTTGTTGAAAGATAATGAATTTAACTCATGAATTGAGTAGCATATATGTAATAACCCTCACACTGTCCTAATCATACTCATATGTATTTATATGATTTTGTCCTGTTAAGCTTGCATTTCAGATCTTGTCTTTGGTTTGCTTAAGTGTTATTTGCATGCTTTGTTCCTTGTTTGGTGTGTGGTTAGCCTAGACTAATCCAAGCTGAGGTCACCTTAAGCCTAGAACTACCTTGGAACCCTTTTTTCTGGTTGGCCTCCACCCCTGCCCTAACATGTTGGCCGAGATGTCACTATCTAGGCCGAGGTGTTCACCACCAAGGCCGAGATATGTATTATCTAGGCCGAGATGTTACCCTTGAACCCGAGTGATCTTGCTCCTGGACTGGTACGACCTAGACCGAGGTGTGGCACATCTAGGCCGAGGTGTGGCACAGCTAGGCCAAGTGTTGTCCTTTCTAGCCGAGGTCATTGTCCTTTGCTTGCCGAAGCCTTGTTATTAGCCAATGTCACTACTTGCCGGAGTACCCTTGCAACCTAACTTGTTGAAAACGCTTTGTCATAGTCTTGTCTTTTCAGTCAGTCACCTTTTTGAGCTAAACCAACCAACCATTGCCACGTGTCCGAGCTGAGTGTTAAGTCAGCCGACAAACCCAGAAAATATACATTTTTGTATCATATCTTTGTTCTTGAGGAGAGAGAAGCTCTAGAAGAAGTCCTTAGAGAGAGAAGTAGATCCCAAGCTTGATTCCTAGAGTTCAAACCGTTTGATTTGTGTTCTGAGGTTAGAATCTTGATCTACTCTTGTTGCTCTTATTGATCATCTAGCTGCATTGCATGATCGAATCTGTTCTGCATGCCATGCATTGATTTAAAGTTGGTTTTAGAAAGAGAAATTAGTGTTCATGTGTTCTTGAAGAAAAGCCTTATTTGATCCGAAAGTTTGTAACAAGTTCCATGTTTTTGTGTTTGTTTTCATAAGATCTTCAAGTATGGGTACCCAGGTCCATGTTTTCGAACTCATAGCATGAAAATCCCAGATTTTGAAATAACAAGTTGTGATTGAGCATTCATGTTTTTCATGTTCTTCATGATCTTCAGTAGAGGGAAACCCAGATTTTCCCGACTTCATATCCTTGAATGTGGCCCTCGGGACCACACATCGGCGAGGAGGTGTGGAACCTCGGCCTAGACCTGGTTGGTGCCCAGCATGTTTTCCCGAGATGAGAAATGGTGTTTCATTTTGATTTGACTTAGTTTTGAAGAATGCCGAGATCATTTGTATGCATGTGAAACTTGTTTGAAAGTGCATTCAACAGACTTTGCCATGTGTTTGTAGGGCTTCGACTTGCCTTGACCCCGACGTTTGAAGAACTATGTGAGTGGTATTTTTAATAAAGCTATGTTACGATGTTTTGATAAAAGCCTTGTTTTGCTTTGTTTTGGAAAGTATTTGTAAGCATGAATGATTATTCCTATTTTGTATATCAAGTATTATATCTTGTTTTGATGACATTCTTGGAAAGTCCTTACGTGCTGGAGGACTCTAAGCATTTGTAGCACAATCTTGAAAGTCCATACGTGCTAGGGGACTATAAGCATTTGTAGCACAAAGTTTGGAAGTCCGTACGTGCTAGGGGACTATAAGCATTTGTAGCACAAAATTTGGAAGTCCATACGTGCTAGGGGACTCAAAGCATTTGTAGCACAAGTCCTTAGTGTCCGGGGACTATAATGCAACGACACCATTGTTTGAGATATCTCCCTTGTCTTGTCTTGCCTTGCCATTGACAGTCTTACCGCGTGGGTTTGTTTGTCCAGAATGTCATCCCTTGTACTATATTGATGTTAGTAAGCATCCCTTGAAGCTTTGAAAGATTTGATAGATGAACTTGATTCATCCCATGCATGTGTTTTGTTAAAAGATCTCGGATATCATTCATGTAAACCCTTTATTACTTATACCATTCACTGAGTATCCAAGCTCACCTCTCTATATATATGTAGGTGATGAGCAGGACGGCGGCGACGCCTAGATGTGTTTTGCCGATGTGTTTTTGGATTCGTGTTTTGCAAACATCTTGAAGATCATGCTTCTTGGCTTGTAGTTATTTCTTTGTATATGTCGGCTTGAGAAGCCTTTTGGTCAGGATTATTTTGCACTTCATTATATTTGTATTCAAGTTGTAAAGTTATGTAAAGATGTATGCTATTTCATTTGACTTATGTACAGCTCTTATGGACTAATTAGATTTACATATATTGCTTCCGTACATGTAAGCCCCATATATTATACTCTGTTGTGTGAATTTTGAAAGTAGGCCTTCGGTAATCTCGGATTACTGGCTATCATGGCACCATTCTACTGGGGGCGGAATGGGGTCGTGACAGATTGGTATCAGAGCACGAGTTTCCACAATACGTTATTCACACACCTTGAGTCCTAAAGAGCATAGGATTTCCCTTAGAAAGATGTTAGGATTGCATCATATGCTTGCATTTGACAAGGTGTGCATCATCTCGGCATGACTATTTGTTATTTGCATACACGATTCCTGGTCCAGTTGTTTTTAAAGTTGCATTTTGCATACTCATAGCATCATGAGAGAGAGGTAGACCACCAGTTGGCCGAGATCAATCAGAGGATAGACTGGACAGACTAGAAAGGACTAGTTGAAGGTTTAACCCGTGAGTTGAGACAAATGGCAACAGAATGCTAGTGCTACATCTACCCAGGCCGAACAGACGAATGACCAACATGCAGCTCCGCCTCCACCTCCCCCAGTGCCGCAAGTTCCTCCGCAGCCAGCCTTGTATGGAGACGGCACGATCGCCTTGATTAGGGAGTTTAAGAAGATGAAACTGCCGAGATTCTCTGGGG
>JAPPVO010000019.1:33147338-33195469 GCA_030407325.1 Camellia japonica
ATCATTGGGGGCACGTGGTGGTGCCCCAGATCAGCCAATAAGTTCTCCCATATCTCCCTCGCTCTGCCAGTTCCAGAATCACTTTCTTTTCTTTTTCCTTAAATTTCACCGGAAAGTAACCACCGCCACCGCCACCGCCACCACCACCGAGGTCTGAAAGCTGAACCATAACAGAAATGTGAAACCCTGTCTTTCTTGAAAATTCCCTTTTAACTTTCCTGGAAACTTCCCTCCCTTTTTCCCGAGAAAACACTTTCCTGTAAAAAAAAATAAAAATGAATAATCTTTGTGTCAAAACCGACTCTATGACATAGAGTACTAGTGCGGTGGTTACACACACAATCTCTCTCTTTCCTAATAAAATAATTGTAAGTTTCGAAGCAATTGAGATAAAATTCCTAGGTTAATTCTCCTTGTGAATCCCTATTAATTTAATAGAAATATCAATTGTTGTTGTTTGGGTGTCTGGTGGAGGTAGTTTATATGTATTCTCACTCTAGAATGCAATATTAAAATGTTTTGGGTTGTAGTCTGATTGGGCATTACAGTTCATATCTTCTCATCAATTCCGCGTTTTTGTTCCGTGTTGATTTATTCTTCGGCTTCTTCTTATTGCTTTGTAGCTTATTGTCTGTTCCCAGTCTCTTTCAGATCTGCATTTGGCATTGCGTGAGACACGCAACACATACAGACATTCTATCATTTTCCGGTAAATGAAACCCTATTTTTTGCAATTTATTCATTTTTTTTTTTTTTTAATAATTTGCTTGTGGGTAATTTGTTCTGGATCTTAGTTTGCTTTGTAAATGATGAATGCAGATCAAGTTTAAAACTTTGCAGTTGATTGGTAAAAACTGACTCTGAATTGGGAGGTTTTGGGGATTGTGGGATATGAATTTGAATTTGGATTGAATTCGGTTTTGTGTGATGATGAAATGTTGAGATGAGGAAAATTAGTGAAGTTTGGATTTGGAGATAAAGGATTTGAATTTTGGTGATATTAGCTTGAAATGGGGTCGAGGAATGAGAGGCGTCACCAAAATCTTGTGCCTCTAGCTGCACTTATCAGCAGAGAGATGAGGAGTGAGAAGGTGGAGAAGCCGACTTTGAGATACGGGAATGCTGCTCAGTCTAGGAAAGGGGAGGATTATTTCATGATAAGGACTGATTGCCAGAGAATTCAGGGGAATCCTTCATCTACATTTTCTGTGTTTGCGGTATGCAATATTTCTGTTATTTTCTCTGATGATTTTAACACCTTATGGAGTTAAGGACTTGTATATTATTGTCTTCTTCTGTCATGAATACCAATTATCATACTGTGAGGACCGTATTTGATAGCTCAATTGTATTGTTTAATTTCATTAAACATTGATCTCTTTATGATTGGAGATGTATTAAAAGGATATCCATGTTGAGTCTGTTACATCTTGGGTTTTGGATAGATCAATTCACTCTTTATGCTTGACTTGGGCAAATTATTGTTCTGCTAGGGATTAAGGGGCAATAACAGGCTTACATCTGTGGATGCCATTCAATGCTCTTCCTCATTACAAATTTATCTCACATTGATATTATTTGATGTTTGCAGTGTTAAGCTGTATGCCGTATGATGTTTCCTACCATTGCTTCACTATCCTCTGTGATACGGTAGTTTGTCATGTGTTTTTTTTCCCTTCCATTTTCAGATCTTTGATGGGCACAATGGGAATGCTGCAGCAATTTATTCAAAGGATCACTTGTTAAATCATGTGTTGGGTGCACTTCCTCGTGGGCTTGGGCGGGATGAGTGGCTTCAAGCTTTACCTAGGGCATTAGTTGCAGGTTTTGTGAAGACTGACAAGGAGTTTCAGAGTAGAGGTACAGAATTTGCACTCCTAAAGATTTTTTTTATTATTTTTCTTTTTCTTTGCATTTTCTGTTCTCAAAATAGTTGTGAATGAAGAAAAATTAATGCGTTTTTTCCTCATTTTCATTTTCTGCAGGAGAAACCTCTGGAACTACGGTTACATTTGTAATAATCGATGGATGGACAGTGACAGTTGCATCTGTTGGAGACTCTCGTTGTATTTTAGATACTCAAGGGGGTGCTGTCTCCATTTTAACTGTTGATCACAGGCTTGAAGAAAACGTGGAGGAGTGAGTGTCTATCTTTCACCCTCTTGTTCTTTTTTTCTCTCTCTGGAAGCAAGATTTAACGGGTTCTGTTGAAATTTCAGGAGGCAACGTGTAACTGCCAGTGGAGGTGAAGTTGGGAGGCTTAGCATTTTTGGCGGGGCTGAGGTGAGGTGTTTCTAGTTCTAATAAGATTTATTACTGTAATACATACAGAAGTCTCTTTACTGGGGCATCAAAATAAAGGAAGTCATACCTTTGGGTAGTTTTCCCCCAGTTTGTGATGTCGCTGCTTTAGTCTTACAGGTTGGTCCCTTGCGGTGCTGGCCAGGAGGTTTATGTCTTTCACGGTCAATTGGAGACATGGATGTCGGAGAATTTATTGTTCCAATACCCTATGTTAAACAAGTGAAGGTATTTGGTTCTTTGTTCACTTCATACTGCATACTCATTGGCATTAATTTTCTTTTCGTTTTCTATTTAAAGATATTTCTATTGCTGGTTAGGCATTTTTTTTTTATTACTTTTTTAGTGTTAAAGTGCATACCTTTGAGACGTATATGATTGGGTCCATCATTAGCTTGAGCCCTGACTTGTCCTTTGGTATAAAAAGCTATCAAGTGCAGGTGGAAGGCTTATAATTGCATCTGATGGCATCTGGGATGCATTAGACTCAGACATGACAGCAAAATCTTGCCGTGGTTTGCCTGCTGAACTTGCCGCTAGGCAAGTTGTGAAGGTAATTTAAACTCATTACTGTGCTCAATTTTCTCTTTGGTTGTCTTGTTTGCACAAGCAGGACCTTGGAACATATGTTAACTACAATGTTTTTACGACATTACTAGCATAACCTAGGTCATGCATTTGGATTACTGGTATACATATGGTGAATGAACTTCAACAACACTTTCTTATTGCATTTTATGGATGATTTTTTAGGAAGCTCTAAGGACAAGGGGGCTGAAGGATGATACAACCTGCATAGTTGTTGACATAATTCCTCCTGATAATTCACCACAACCTTTGCCTACTCCAAAAAAACAAAACAAGCTCAGAGCTCTATTGTTCAGAAAGAGGTCTCATGATTCTGCTAATAAACTATCTAAGAAGCTATCAGCTGTTGGTATCGTAGAAGAACTATTTGAAGAAGGCTCAGCAATGCTTGCTGAAAGGTTAGTGTTATATCTTTTCCATACACAAATTTAAATTTTTATAAGGTTCTAGGAAGCTCACCACTATTGATTACATTTTGAACTCTTTTTACAATTATTTCTTCATTTTTTGGACCGGCTTTTCGAAGAAATCTATTTGGTCAGATCTGTGGTTGTTTATTAATAAAAGTATGTAACTAAGAAGAAAAAAATGTCTCTTGAAACGAAGGGATTGAGATAGGGGAAAAGATACTCTGAATCTTGTGTTTTCTTCCCTTGAATTAAATTGTTTATGTGATATCATGTTAAAGTAGATGAGTAACCTCACATGCTTTGGCATTGTTGATGACTACAAACTATGTTAGTTGAGCATTGACAACACCATTAAGAATGCCAAGCATAGTTACCGTGAAACTCTATTTGACAAGGAAATGCACTTCCATATCCAAGACAGTATAAATTCTCATACTGAAAAGTTTAAGAAAATGTTCACTATACTTTTGGGAAATGTTTAGTATAACTAGTTAAAGTTTGTGTTTGGATCTTGAATTTGAGGAGCGCTAGGTAAGAATGTTTTTCCTATCCTTTTGCTTAGTATTCTGGAAACTAGCCAAAATGCTAAGAACATTAATTGAGTGTAGCTCACTTTTTAAGATATCAGCCAATCCAATCCTGGCTGCGTTGGTGAATGCTTCAGGTATCCTTGGGGAACAACAATCCTTTATTGGGGTTGTTGGACTCCAAATAGTGATGTATGTGTAAACAACCTCAAATTGATCCTAGGAACATGAATTGATTGATTGAAATGCCAATAACGTACTTAATTTGAATGTGTGGGGGAGAGATTAGTTACTTTATTCACTAAATTCTGAAATCCAGGTTTGACCAAGGGTTGCCCTAGTAGAGGTGCTCCTTTACCAAGTATGATGTTTGGGTTTGAGTCTTTTTTACCGCATGATGCAACTTCCCTTTCCCTTATTCCCCTCCTACCAAATGTTAAAATAATAATAATAATAATAAATAAATAAATAAACAAAAAAAAAAAAAAGAAGAAGAAGAAAAAAGCCTCTGAAATCCAGAAGTGTGATGATTGATTTTGAAAGTAAGCAGTAGAACAAAAATGTAGAGGTCTTTGACTTCAACTTTTTTACTTTCGTCACTCTCTAAATGAGTAAGAAACAATTAATTCTTTATTAGTTATGCGTAATTGCCTTTCACTATTAGGGACTGTCGGAAACATACGGGGTCCCCCACCCCACCAAATCGACATATTTTGCTTCTCATGAAATAGCTGATATAGGGTGTTTTTGGTGAATAATGGCAATGTTGGCCTGGTCTCCTCTTCAGAAGTAGGGAGGGATTCTGGCGCTAAAGCTAACCTTTATAACATTGTCAAGATTTCTTCATCTTATTGAAATTCCAACAGGCTACTTCAATGAACCTAGCTAATTGAGTTTTTATCTTGGTCACATATGACCAGACAGACGTGTGCTCATTGCATTGCATGTGCAAAATTTCAGCATTTTCAAGTTTTCATCCATGACTCATGAACAGCTGCAGCTGGAGGATGCCCACATGAGTTATAATATTTATTAAGATCTAATTTTGCTTTGAGCTTTACTAATATTTTGGATTTCAACAAATTGAGGGAAGTTTCACAGAATATCCAAAATTGTTTGATCATAGAAATTTTTTTTTGGGTCTTTCAGTTCACGCATTTAATCTGTTCCCCCATGGTAGATTTTTCAAAATACATGTCCTAGATGATTCCATTCCACCATCTTAAATTGTCTTCTATTCAGTTCACCTTTTGTGTTTTTTCAGTTGCCTTTATTGCTCTTGTTCTTTTCATGATTTGCAGATTAGGAAATGACGACTCTAGCAGCCAATCAACAACTGGTCTGTTCATATGTGCCGTTTGCCAAGTTGATCTTGCTCCAAGTGAGGGCATATCTGTTCATGCTGGTTCTATCTTCTCAATGAGCTCGAAGCCCTGGCAAGGTCCTTTCCTTTGTGCTGATTGCCGTGATAAGAAGGATGCCATGGAAGGAAAACGACCTAGTGGAGTTAAAGTGGCATAATTCGTTTATTTTTGTATGTTAATTTTTTCTTCATCATTCTTTATTATTCCCATTTTTCTAGACCAGGTAATTGTTTCGAATATACAATGTTGTTACACCGAATGTATATGTCGTAGTTGCAAGTAATGTAATGCGGGGTTCTAGCATATGATGAAGAGTTCGATTGAGCAGTACCTAAATAATGGTTAATGTTGAATATGTTCTTTTTGTGTGTTCATCCTTTGTTAGTAATGTTGCTTTGTTATTTATCAAAAAAAAAAAAGTAATGTTGCTTTGTCATTTGTCAGAAAGTGCCAGATTACTGAATTGCAGAAACCTGATATTTTTGGGTGCCAACTTTTATATGCCTTCCATGTTTTGAAACCCCACATAGCTTGCACATTAGGCATGTATGTAGTGTGTATGCATTTATTGTTCATGTATATATATATATATATTTTTGGGTACATTAGAGACCTTATTGTTTAGATGTTGGGCTTGTTTGATGTAGCGTTTCTCAAGCTGGAAATTGATAATTAAGATGCAGAAGTTAAAAACTTCTCTTCCTCAGCTTCCTTTTTGGTGTGCTAACCACCTATGTTTAGGATGGAACTAGTGTCTATGGTTGGTATTACCCAATCTGTGTTGCTTACAGGTAATTATGTGCATACACAAGGATTATCTGGACTCAAAACAGAAATTGAAGTGGCTTAAAGTTAGGATTGTCTTCTTTTTGTTCTGGTATTGATGCATGGAATCTCAAAGACAGGTATATGTAGGTTGATGTACTTGAGCTGTCCTAGAGTTTCTGAACCTCAGCTTGATCGAAAACTGCAGCAACACACTAAATCCCAGGTTTCCAGTATTTCTGAATGGTCTAGTTCTTCAGCATGCCACTTTTATCTGTAAAAAGTGACTTTCATTCATTTTCCCACAGCCTATTGATGGTATTTTATGGTTACAAGTAAAAATGTTATACATTATGAACAAATTTTTTTTGCCTCTATATTTATTGCTTGTCAACATATTTGAATAGGTCTCGCATCTAGTTTCGAAGTGAAATTAGATAATCTTCATGCACAGCATGGTTTGTAAAGTGCAATTACTAGACAATTATATCTAATAGCTCACGCATAGTAGAGTTGCTGAAATTCGGCCTTTTAATATAAACAAAATAATAATATAAAAAGGAAAAAAGACTCTTGTTTTTGCTTGAGTTGTCCATTCCACTAATTAAACATAATTACTGCATCCGGAGAGGATCTTGGAAAACTTAAGAACCTTTGAGCTGCTTGGAAATATTCCTTTTGCGGTATACAGTCTAGCATATTGATAACCATCTTTTGCAGCACCCTTGCATTCTTCAGCAGAAATTGCACAGATGAGAACGGGAAGTCACAGTAATTCCATCTTGAACCATCAAACTTAACTATTTTGAGATGCATCATCAAACACTTAAAAGCAGTCTTTTGTGATGTCAAGTAGAGCTCCCCGGTAAAATTTAAAAGGTTGGTGAGATTTTCCTGAAAACACTGCAGATGAAGTTTCGTTAAGATGAAATCTATGCATAAGTTTAACAACACAATTTTAGCAAAGAATGACTTCTTACGGTCACATAAATGATTCAAAATTCTACATCAGATGTCATTTAGAGAATATTTTGAAGGCGTCAACATGATGGACAAATAAATTTTAGGCAAATTTCATCTTACTCCCTTATGGTTTGGCTCATGTGCGTATTACCAACCTATCATTTGGAAATAACCACATAAGTCCCATATGGTTTATGGACTAAAACGCACCATCACATTTTTCGTCCAAAGTAATTGGAGGTGCAACTCACACGCCATTGTTGAGACTTGGTGTGAACAAAATAACTTTTTTAGATGAAAATACCGTTATACATTTTTAAATTTACAAATATGTCAATTTCTTTTCTGCTTCCTTTGCCCTCTGTCTATACAAACCCAAACCATCAACCCACCCAGGCATGCTTCAAATCCACTATCTTTAATGTGTTTTAATGGGATTGCATGGACTGCTATGCTATATTATTAATAAGGAATTTGCATCTGATCATGTTAAAAAAGCTGTGATGCACCATTCAGTCCAACTCCATATTGTTGTTTGCTGTGTAATTACGGTTCCTCTTTAGCTGCAAAAGCCATGATTATGGAGTTCTCTTTTAGTATAATAAAGAAGGATCTACCTTCCCTCACCAAAGACCACTGCCCCACACCTCCTATCCCACCCTGCATACCCATTTTCGCAGGCAAACTCATAATTCACCTTTATGATGAATTAAAAAAAAAAAGAAAAAAAAAAAGAGGGAGAATCTGACATAGGTGGGCCCATAGGGGCTTTTGGAACACCACTTAAAGCCCAATGCATAATTTAAATACTAAAACCCAACATTATTGGAACCCAACGTTGCACCAAGAACCAATGACATCTAAACACTTGTCAAGAGAAGAACCAGCCACATAAGCAGACAAAGACCATACAGAGTTATTGCACCACACATTAGTCATTAATGAGGTCCCCTGCAGTATTTAATGCGATAACCCCTTCACGGTGGAACAAAACGACCTCACCATGAACAAGGTAAGTTAGAACATAGACTTTCGGCTAACATGACAGGTCGGAGTGGACAAGGAAATGATGAACAAAGGATATAGCAGGTTTCTAAAACAAAAAGAAGGTTAAGTTCTTTATCATCACCCTATCTCTACATTTGACTAATCTCTTTTCTAACTTGCTCATCGTAGGGTTCGCTGGGGGACTCTCGTTCCCCGTTGAACTTTTGTGCATGTATCTTTGTGGGCCCAGCAACCGAACAACGGTGTGGGAGGCGTGGATCAGCCCGACCCGTCCCTCAGGGACAAGTAGTATCATTAGCTGACGCCGTCTGTGGGAACCTTTCACTCCGCGTGATGATTGTGCTCATTATTGCCAAAAACCCGTTCCCGATAATTCCCTCTTGTCACCCGCCAAGGTGGATGGTCACAACGAGATCCATGGCTTCTCAACACAACGTTGCCGACCCAATATTAGGTCACGAACCTCTCTCTCAATTGCCCCTTAATTCCGTCCGTGTAAGCGTGACTAGGATTAACTTCTCCAGCCGAGATCATCTATTTGCTTGGTTATCCACCTCAATTCATTCGCCGAGCTAACTTTCTCGCTCGACCTCATGACTTACTCGGTTGATGCTCCGATTTTTCAGCCAGTCTTTTCAAAACTGAAACCATCCATGTCATTGACACATGGCGTTCACAGGTTGGCCTCGTGTCGATTACCCGACGTCACGCGCCGTCGCCTCGAATTCAAATTTTTTTTGGCGCCTCTTCCATTTTCATACATAACACCCTTTCGTTTCGTCCTCATTTCTCACTGTTTGTCTTCTCTGTTTTCTGCCTAGCCATTTCTCTCAAACCCAGTGTCACTACCCCGATCTACAGTGCTCAAATCAGAGCCCCCGTTGTATTCATCTTTCGATGCCATCATCGTTAGGAGCGCACCTCTTCGATTGGACCATCGATCGGAGCTCTGTCTGGGTAAATCCTTCGTATTCTTCTCTGATATTTTTCTTTTTCTTCATGTTCCTCATATTCTTGGACTTTATATCCATTGAAGAAAATCGAAACACTAAGACACTGTCTAGAATCGAAATAGGCTTGGGCTTTATACTGTTTTCATCATAAAGGAGCTTCTGTGCCCTTAGCTTCACTGTTCATCATCTTCTGTGATGAACAAGTGAGGATCTGGGTCTGATCAGGCTAAAAACGCCTTTCTGATCCCAAAACAAAGGTTGACTGAATAGGTTTATTGTTTGCAGGGGGATAGGGTACCGAGCTAGGCTGTAGCAATCACGTGACCGGGCTAAAATCTGGCTCGCTTGCGTGACCGAGCTACCTAATAGACTGAGCGGTTAAGTGTGCTAAGTGTGACCGAGCTAAAATCAGGCTCATATGCGTGAACGCGCTGCCACTACACTTGATTTTGACTACAGACTCCTAGGGGTCCAGGCACACCAACATAAGGTCTCTTAAAGACCGAGCAGCCAATACCCTTGGCAACATAAACTGCCGAGCATCCGGTACCATGCGCCATGGGTCACTATCGCTTCCTAGTAGATACTCCGGGTAGCTTAGCCGCGTTCCGCGAGGAGTATGGTATCCCGGCAGACGTAGATCTGGAGCTCGGTAAGGAAGACATCCTTCCATGGGGCTGGCTGGATTAATGCCCCTTTACTGTGTTGTCCATTATCGAGGGGGGTCTCCGTTTCCTAGTGCAGCCACTGATCTACGAATTCCTAAGGAGGACCGGGCTAGCACCAACCTAGGTCTCCACAAACACTTACAGAATTATCAATAGGGTCGCCGAGCTGAATAACCGGCTTGGTCTACACCTAGGCTTGCTCGAGATATTGCGCCAATACACCCTCGGCCATATGGCCGATGGGTTTAATTATTACTTGAAAATAAGGCCAGGCAAAGAAAAGCTGGTGACCGGCACACCGGATAAAGCCATGCACGACGATGACTTCTTCTGGGTGTCCGGGAATTATGAGACAGCCGACGTGCCCGGTTGGTATATTAGTAAGAACTTTGGTGAAACATGTAAGCTGTGCTCTCTGACCGGTCAATTTGTTTTCCTTTGCTGTTTTGTACTAACTACTTTCCTCTTGCAGCTATTAAAGCCTTGTAAGCGAATTATTTCAACTCGAACAAGGCTACAATCAGAGCTGCGCTGAGGTACCATCACCGAGATTGTCACAACCTTCTCGGTTACATACCGAACTACCGGTATTGGGCTCTCCGCAAAAGTAGGATCACTGACTTCTTACGAGCACTATCTCCACCACCAGATCCAACACTTCCAGACGTGCCTTTAATCCGGCTAACTGAGGAGCAGGAAATGGCCAAACGGAGCCGAATTAAAAACCTCATCACCGCTACATCCACCGAGGTGCTGAGCATTCCTCCTCCTACCCCTACTACCGGTCAAACGTCTAGCACCGTGATTGCTCTAGCCTCGACCACCGCAGCGTAAGCCAGTAAAGAAACTTGCCGAGCTGGAAAAAGGCCACGCTCTGCTGATCCAACGGCCGAGCTCGTGGCCGAGTTGAGCACCGAGCAACCGGCGAAGGGTTCTGAGCCAACCCCCCCATGGAGGTCAGAGTTGAAACGCTGGGGTAAGGATATCTGTAACATGCCCGGGGGGTACCCGCGCGCGTTAAACAATTCGGACTCCCGAGGTCTCTTTGATCTTAAGTCTCACGAGTGCAATGTGAAACATAGATGAGAGTCCAGATTTGGCAACTTTTATTGAAAATCCATTTTATTGCAATTTTGTCAAAAATGGACTGCGTCATCAAATCTCAGAGTCGCCACCTAATATTTTGGGAAATTAGGAAACCCATGACTCAGTGCCAAGGCCATTGTTCGTCGTAACCAAGGATGCTTGGCTCGGAACCTTAGGTATGAGAGGGGAAGGTCAATAATGAGCACCCTCGCTCACCCGCTCAAAAGATCGGCCTCTACTAAACCATGATATGACATTTATTTTCTTTATATGTGTAATAATCCCGACCCCGATTAGTGCTAATTGAGACTTAATTATGTCTAATAATGATTTAGAGGAAATCCGGGATTTATTTGCATGTTTATTGCATGAATTTTGTGTTATATCGTTTGGTCTTAAACTTTAATTCGCAATTGGAAGCCTTCTCGGCACCCGATTTCGAAATTGGTTAGTGTTTTGGACTAGTTAGATTTTATGGATTTTATGGTAGGTTCAATTAAAATTTGATTTGAGTGATTAAATTAGATTAAATAACATTTTAATAATGAACTTAGCTTATTTACGATAATGCCATTAAGGCCACTAACTAAAACAACCATGGGACTTACTTTAAAACATTTTGCTTTCATCTCCTTTGTAAGACAAAAACGTAGGTAAGAGGGAGAGGAGAGAAAAACTTAGTTTCAACTAGGATTTTGGCTAGACACTTGGAGATTTGAAGGTTTATAGCAACATGAGCTCTTGGACTTGGAATTCAAGAATTAAGGTAGGAATTCACTTCTCCATTCATGCAATGAGCAAATTTCTACATATTTCCTAACTCATGAAGATTAGAGTTTAGTTTTGGCTTGAATTGTTGAGTTGGGTAGTGTAATGTACATGCATGTGCACATTCATGGAAATTGGAGTTGTTGGGTGTCAAATTTCTACATGCATGTGCATATTTTTGCTAAAGCTTATGAGTTCAACAAATTCCTGAGTTAAATGTTGTTGGATCATGATTTGAAGCCTTGAAACGAATTGAACACATGCATGTGTATTTAAACATTGTCTTGAAGATTTTGGACATGGTGCTCTAATGGACTCACTCTTGGGCAATGATTTTACAAATTGCTTTTGAAACTTGATCTACTATGAGTTTGAAATATTTTTCCAGTATTTGGGCCCAAGGGGTTGAGTTTTTGTTGTAGAATGCTTGGTTCGAACTTGGAAACAAATCTGGAAATTCCAGATTTTGCTTCCTCGCTCGAGCGAAGGATTACTCGCTCGAGCGAGCACCTTTGTCTAGGTTCTCCGCTCGAGCGGCATCGAGCGACCATCGCGCGGAAAAAATCAGCATCCAGTACTTTTACTGTTCAACAGATCGCTCGAGCGAAGGATTTCTCGCTCGAGCGAAGCCTTTGAGTTTGGAAGCTCGCTCGAGCGAAGGAAGGCTCGCTCGAGCGAGACCCCTGTTTTCAGCAACTTGTGAAAAACATTTTCTAGGGCATTCTTGCACCCTCATCCCATCCTAGGCATTCATAGGCCATGATTAAGACTCCATACTAAGGTTAAAAGGTTAAGTGCACACTTAGAATTGTTAACGTAAGTTTTGATACAATTAGAAGTGCGTATTTCAAGTGTGACCCATTAATGTGATTATGTAGGTCGTGTGCCGTAGTCTGTTTGATCGTTTGGCTTCACCTATCGGTTTCAACGCCCACTGTGAGTAATAACTTTGTAAAGTTATGTTCAATGTTATGTATTTTCAGTATACTATGGTACGAAATGATCGATTCTTGAAAAGCTATGATATGTTGGAAATGATTGAATGAGTCCGTTTTCTGAAAAGTAATTGTGGCACCCTTAGTATCTGGCCCTTACCCGGGGGATATAATACCGTGGATCTGGCCCTTACCCGGGGGATATAATACCGTGGATCTGGCCCTTGCCTGGGGGAAACAACCATGGCTACTTGCGCGCAAGATATGGACCCTCCTGGTCGTTGGTACCAACTCTGTCTGTGGTCTCTAGACCAATCTGATCTGTTAGCTAATGGGTGTACCACATATGATCTTATGCAAAATCTGAGTATGAATATGCAAACAAGTATGTATTGTATCTGTTTCTGATTTGAAATCTGAAAATGCATAGACTCTATTTCTGATAAGAATGTGTTTCTGATATGAACTTTGATTTCTAACACTGTGATGGACATCAATCATTAAAATCTTTACTCTGTTATTATTCACTGGGCTTTCGCTCACAGTTTATTATATATGTAGGTGAGCCGGCACAAGACCCTGGCCAGAGTTGATGGCCCTCAGTTTCGTTTTGTTTTGGTCAAGCCACCTGTTGCGCCTCCCGAGGAGGTTCCGCTTGAAGCCTGATGTTTGGGCAGTTTTGTACTTCATGATAGTCAGTGGTTGTGTTTGTTTGTAAGTCGGAACTTGGGACGTACTTATGTAAATATTTTGTACATATTGGTATACTTTGACTGGCATGCTATGTATATAAATAAGCTTTAAAATATTCTGTCCATGTATGTCATCACAGCTCATTGGACCTTGTTCATTTTACTTTATTGCTTCCGCAGCCCCTTATTATTGGTTAATCTGTTTGGAGGCCGCAGGTAATCCACGGATTACTGGCCGGTTACGTCGCTAAACCTATAGGGGCGGGTTTGGGTCGTGACAGAGTGGTATCAGAGCACGAGTTGTACCGCACACACAGGTCCATATGAGCTTAGGATGTCCTAGTAAAGATTAGGGGGCATTCCATTTGCATGTGTGAGTGTGTGGTAATATAACTGAACATTAAAACTGAATGTACATCTGAATATACCTATGCTTAATGTCTTTTAATGCCTGTATAGTAAAATGGAGAACCCAGGGGGAAGTGGTGAAAGTGAAACATCTGAGGCTCGTATGAGCCGAATGGAACAAATGCTAGCAACCTTGACTGAAGTGGTAATGCAACAGCAGAGACAACAACCCGTACCCCCTCCACCTCCGCCGGTACAGGCTGAAGCCGATAACAGTGAAATTATTAACCTGACACAGAAATTCCTGAAAATGAAACCGCCAATGTTCTATGGTGGGATTGAGCCTTTGAAAGCTGAAACATGGTTGCTAGAGATGGAAAAGTTGTATGAGGTTTCCCTTGTTCTGAAACTCAGAAGGTCTTGTTGGCTACTTACACATTGAAAGGATGAAGCCCGTCGGTGGTGGTTATTGATTCGAAATGGCCACGAAAACATGACCTGGACTCAGTTTAATGCAATCTTTTACGACAAGTATTTCCCTCAGTGCTTTCGCAACCGGAAAGTCTCAGAATTTCAGGAACTTAAACAGGGCAAGATGTCTGTGGCTCAGTATGAGGCCAAATTCACCGAGCTAGCTAGGTTTGCTCCTCATATGGTGGACACAGAAGACAAGAAGGCCCGCAAGTTTGAGGATGGATTGGATCTGGACATACTGGACAGGGTGGGAGTTTTGAATCTACCCACATATGTGAGCGTTTTGGACAGGGCATTAATGGCAGAATCCATTCTAGCAGCAAAGAAACAAACTTCCGCCCACGGGCTGAGTGGACAGGGAAAAGATCCGGAATAGCTTTAAAAAGGGCCGTTCATTTTCTGGAACAAGAAGCATAACACAGGTCTTACAGTAACTCAAGCCAGGGTAATGACTCTACGCCAAAATGTCCCAATTGTGAAATAAGCACGGAGGTGCTTGTTACCGAACAGCGGGGACATGTTTCACAATTGCGGCCAGAAGGCCATATGGTGAGAAATTGTCCGCTTAGAGCTGAGACTACTAACCGACCTGCGGCAAGTTCAGCGGGATCCGCTTCGGTGGCCAAAACCAACGTCAAAGCCAATGCAGGAAAGGAACCGTTAAGACAAGGCCGAGTGTTTGCTTTAGTGCCTGGCGATGTACCGAACACCTATACCGTGGTGTCAGGTACACTTTCTGTATGTTCTCAATATGCACATGTATTGATAGATTCTGGTTCTACGCATTCCTTTGTGTCGCATGCCTTTTCTCAAAAACTGACTAGGCCATTAGAACATATGACATGTGTATTATCTGTATCTACACCTTCTGGGGATCCTATGATGTGTACTCATGTTTATCCAGCATGTGATGTTGTGGTGGGCGATATGACGTTGTATGTGGATTTATTGCCTTTGGACATTCATCATTTTGATTGTATTTTGGGGATGGATTGGTGACTAAATACTGTGCTACCATTGATTGTGCAAATAAAACTGTGGTGTTTAGACCGCCGGGTATGCCTGAATTTACCTTTAGAGGGAATGGGTAGTTCCTCCCCCGTACTTAATTTCGGCTATGAAAGCTGTAAGGCTACTTAGGAAGGGTGGTAGGGGTTATTGTGTTGCATATTGACTACATCATCTGACAGTCCTACGTAGAAACAATCCCTGTTGTTTGTGACTTTCCTGATGTGTTCCCAACTGATTTGCCGGGGGATTTAGTTGACAAAGAAATTGAATTTACTGTTGAGGTGATTCCGGGGACACAACCTATCTCCAAAACTCCCTATAGGATGTCCATTTCTGAATTGAAAGAACTGAAAACCCAACTTCAGGAGCTGTTAGACAAGAACTTTATTCGTCCGAGTACTTCACCTTGGGGTGCTCCAGTGTTATTTGTCAAAAGAAGGATGGGTCTTTGAGATTGTGTATAGACTATCGGGAATTAAACAAGGTGACTATCAAAAACAAATACCCTCTGCCCCGAATAGATGACTTGTTTGACCAACTTCAGGGTGCCCAAGTGTTTTCTAAAATTGACCTCAGATCTGGGTATCATCAGTTAAAGGTTAGAGTCGAAGACATTGAGAAAACTGCATTCCGAACTAGATATGGACATTATGAATTTTTGGTAATGCCGTTTGGGATGACAAATGCACCTGCTGCTTTCATGGATCTTATGAATAGGGTGTTTAAATCATATCTGGATGACTTTATTGTTGTATTTATTGATGATATTCTGATATATTCCAAAGACAGGGAAGAACATGAAAAGCATTTGAGAACCGCCTTGCAGATATTGAGAGAAAAGAAGTTGTATGCTAAATTGTCTAAGTGCGAATTCTGGCTGGACAGTGTGGCATTTCTGGGCCATGTGATTGACAAGAATGGGGTTTCTGTGGACCCGCAGAAAATTGAAGCCGTTGTGGATTGGCGAGGCCTACAAATGTGACGGAAATACGAAGCTTTTTGGGACTTGCAGGCTACTACCGGAGATTTGTGAAAGACTTCTCAAAGCTTGCCTTGCCATTAACCCAGTTAACTCAGAAAAACGCCATTTGACTGGAATGATCAAAGAAGGCAGCTTTCCAAGAATTAAAAACCAGGTTAGTGACTGCACCAATTTTGACTTTGCCAAATGGTACTATGGGTTCCAAGTGTACAGTGATGCTTCATTATAAAGGCTTAGGGTGTGTACTAATGCAAAATGGAAGGTGATTGCCTATGCCTCTAGACAACTCCGACCTCATGAAAAGAATTATCCAACACATGATCTCGAATTGGCAGCCGTGGTGTTTGCTTTGAAATATGGCGTCATTACTTGTATGGGGTAACTTGTGAAGTGTACACCGACCACAAAGCTTGAAATATTTCTTCACCCAAAAGGAGTTAAATGAGACAGAGACGTTGGATGGAACTAATCAAGGATTATGACTTGCAAATCTTATACCCCGGGAAAGGCTAATACTGTGGCGGATGCCTTGAGCCGAAAATCTGGTGCAACTGTGTCGTGTTTGTTATCTAGCCGAAAAGAGTTGTCAACTGACTATGAACAAGATGGATTGATGTCTGTTATCTCTGCTCAACCTGTTATTCTTGATGAGATTAAACAGACAATGTGAAGATGAACACCTTGAAAAAGATTATAGAGGAGTTTGATTCGAAACCAAGGCCCGATTTGTGTTTGAAAATGGTGTGCTGAAATTTCAGAACCGTCTTTGTGTGCCTGATTGCTATGATTAAGGAAACGTGTTATGACTGAAGCTCACAGTAGCAAATTTGCCATGCATCCAGGGAACAAGATGTACCACAATTGAAACAGAATTTTTGGTGGCCTGGAATGAAAAGGAGTATTGCAGACTTTGTAGCTAGATGTCTACATTGCCAACAGGTTAAAGCCGAACATCAACAACCTGCCGGTTTGCTACAACCACTCCCAATACCAGAATGGAAATGGGAGCACATCACCATGGACTTCATTGTGGGATTGCCTCGTTCTTCTCGAGGTATGGACTCTATTTGGGTTATAGTTGACCGTTTGACTAAGTCTGCACATTTTCTGCCTGTTAAAACTATTTATAACGCTGATAGACTGGCTAACATCTATATGACTGAGATTGTGAGACTGCATGGAGTGCCCGTGTCTATTGTGTCTGATAGGGACTCAAAGTTTGTGTCAAGATTTTGGCAAAGTTTGCAACAGGCTTTGGGAACAGAATTGAGACTGAGCAGTGCTTATCACCCACAGACCGATGGCCAAACTGAACGAACAAACCAAACTCTGGAGGATATGCTCAGAATGTGTGTGTTAGACTTCCAGGGAAATTGGGAAACCTATTTGCCATTAGCTGAGTTTGTATACAACAACAGTTACCACTCAAGTATTGGGATGGCTCCTTACGAAGCGTTGTATGGAAGACAGTGTCGATCTCCAGTATGTTGGGCTGAAGTGGGCGACAGACCTTTGTTGGGACCAGAACTTGTGCAAGAAACGACCGAGAAAGTGAAACTGATACAGCAGCGTTTGAAAACTGCACAAAGTAGACAGAAAAGCTATGCCGATGTTCGAAGAAGAGAAAGGGAATATGAAGTGGGGGACCATGTGTTTATTAAAGTGACCCCGATGAAGGGTCAAACCCGATTTGGTGTTAAAGGAAAATTGGCTCCGAGGTATGTTGGACCTTATGAAGTTCTCGAAAAGATCAATCCGGTGTCCTACCGAATAGCCTTACCTCCAGTGATGGAACATATGCATAATGTCTTTCATGTATCGATGCTTCGGGAATATTTGAGAGATCTACTCCACGTCATCGAACCGACGCATGTACTTTTGAAAGATGACTACACCTATGAAGAAAGACCTATACAGATTGTGAATCGAAGGATTAAAAGACTGAGGAATAAGGAAATACCGTTGGTGAAAGTTGATTGGCAGAACCACGGGGGAACCTATGCAACTTGGGAAACCGAGGAAGACATGAAGAAGAGATATCCGGATTTGTTTCCTCTAGACCCAACATTGACTTCGAATGAAGGTAACTCGAGTTTGGGGACCAAACTCTTTTAAGGGGGGAAGACTGTAATAATCCCGACCCCGATTAGTGCTAATTGAGACTTAATTATGTCTAATAATGATTTAGAGGAAATCCGGGATTTATTTGCATGTTTATTGCATGAATTTTGTGTTATATCGGTTTGTGTCTTAAACTTTAATTCGCAAATTGGAAGCCTTCTCGGCACCCGATTTCGAAATTGGTTAGTGTTTTGGACTAGTTAGATTTTATGTGATTTTATGGTAGGTTCAATTAAAATTTGATTTGGAGTGATTAAATTAGATTAAATAACATTTTAATAATGAACTTAGCTTATTTACGATAATGCCATTGAAGGCCACTAACTAAAACAACCATGGGACTTACTTTAAAACATTTTGCTTTCATCTCCTTTGTAAGACAAAAACGTAGGTAAGAGGGAGAGGAGAGAAAAACTTAGTTTCAACTAGGATTTTGGCTAGACACTTGGAGATTTGAAGGTTTATAGCAACATTGAGCTCTTGGACTTGGAATTCAAGATTTAAGGTAGGAATTCACTTTTCCAATCATGCAATTGAGCAAATTTCTACATATTTCCTAACTCATTGAAGATTAGAGTTTAGTTTTGGCTTGAATTGTTGAGTTGGGTAGTGTAATGTACATGCATGTGCACATTCATGGAAATTGGAGTTGTTGGGTGTCAAATTTCTACATGCATGTGCATATTTTTGCTAAAGCTTATGAGTTCAACAAATTCCTGAGTTAAATGTTGCCTTGGATCATGATTTGAAGCCTTGAAACGGAATTGAACACATGCATGTGTATTTAAACATTGTTCTTGAAGATTTTTGGACATGGTGCTCTAATGGACTCACTCTTGGGCAATGATTTTACAAATTGGCTTTTGAAACTTGATCTACTATGAGTTTGAAATATTTTTCCAGTATTTGGGCCCAAGGGGTTGAGTTTTTGGTTGTAGAATGCTTGGTTCGAACTTGGAAGACAAATCTGGAAATTCCAGATTTTGCTTCCTCGCTCGAGCGAAGGATTACTCGCTCGAGCGAGCACCTTTGTCCAGGACTCCGCTAAAGCGGGCATCGAGCGACCATCGCGCGGAAAAAATCAGCATCCAGTACTTTTACTGTTCAACAGATCGCTCGAGCGAAGGATTTCTCGCTCGAGCGAAGCCTTTGAGTTTGGAAGCTCGCTCGAGCGAAGGAAGGCTCGCTCGAGCGAGACCCCTGTTTTCAGCAACTTGTGAAAAACATTTTCTAGGGCATTCTTGCACCCTCATCCCATCCTAGGCATTCCTAGGCCATGATTAAGACTCCATACTAAGGTTAAAAGGTTAAGTGCACACTTAGAATTGTTAACGTAAGTTTTGATACAATTAGAAGTGCGTATTTCAAGTGTGTACCCATTATGTGATTATGTAGGTCGTGTGCCGTAGTCTGTTTGATCGTTTGGCTTCACCTATCGGTTTCAACGCCCACTGTGAGTAATAACTTTGTAAAGTTATGTTCAATGTTATGTATTTTCAGTATACTATGGTACGAAATGATCGATTCTTGAAAAGCTATGATATGTTGGAAATGATTGAATGAATGTCCAGTTTTCTGAAAAGTAATTGTGGCACCCTTAGTATCTGGCCCTTACCCGGGGGATATAATACCGTGGATCTGGCCCTTACCCGGGGGATATAATACCGTGGATCTGGCCCTTACCCGGGGGATATAATACCGTGGATCTGGCCCTTGCCTGGGGGAAACAATACCATGGCTACTTGCGCGCAAGATATGGACCCTCCTGGTCGTTGGTACCAACTCTGTCTGTGGTCTCTAGACCAATCTGATCTGTTAGCTAATGGGTGTACCACATATGATCTTATGCAAAATCTGAGTATGAATATGCAAACAAGTATGTATTTGTATCTGTTTCTGATTTGAAATCTGAAAATGCATAAGACTCTATTTCTGATAAGAATGTGTTTCTGATATGAACTTTGATTTCTAACACTGTGATGGACATCAATCATTAAAATCTTTACTCTGTTATTATTCACTGGGCTTTCGCTCACAGTTTATTATATATATGTAGGTGAGCCGGCACAAGACCCTGGCCAGAGTTGATGGCCCTCAGTTTCGTTTTGTTTTGGTCAAGCCACCTGTTGCGCCTCCCGAGGAGGTTCCGCTTGAAGCCTGATGTTTGGGCAGTTTTGTACTTCATGATAGTCAGTGGTTGTGTTGTTGTTAAGTCGGAACTTGGGACGTACTTATGTAAATATTTTGTACATATTGGTGTACTTTGACTGGCATGCTATGTATATAAATAAGCTTTAAAATATTCTGTCCTTGTATGTCATCACAGCTCATTGGACCTTGTTCATTTTACTTTATTGCTTCCGCAGCCCCTTATTATTGGTTAATTTGTTTGGAGGCTGCAGGTAATCCACGGATTACTGGCCGGTTACGTCGCTAAACCTATAGGGGCGGGTTTGGGTCGTGACAATATGTTCATGTTCTGATTAGTTAATAAATCCTAAAATTTACTATGTGAAGCATACAAGTATAGACTAGTTTGCTCAAATTGGAACAATTCAACTTCATATTTGTTTTTCGAAAAGGGTTTGAATTTGCCACTTGACAAAGTGGGCTTAAAGTTTGTGAATTTGCCACTACAAAGTGGGCTTAAAACATACAATCTTTGAATCATTCCAATTTAAGTAACAAGCCTTCATCCACAGGCATTCAAACAGTTTATCACTTAAGCAAATAGCCACATGGTAGGATGCTGAACATAATAAGAAAAACACACACAGATGAGATGCTAAAGCATAAAAACTCACAGATTGACCGACGTCACTCGAACAGCTACAAAACAAAGTTAGTAAAATATGCATGATCTTATATACAGAATCCTAATGCAATTCACTCATGAAATGCACTAAAGATTCGGCTTCTAGAATACGGCATGTGAATCATCTCAAAACATACGATAGCACACAGAATCACAGAAGAATTGATTAAATCCACACATGTAAATGTAGCCGAATCTTAATGCATGAGACATAAATGTAAAGCATAGATATGCATGGCATGTCAGATATATACATACACACAGTTAGGGAAAGCGATAAAAGAATGGGATAGAAAGAAGCGGGGTAGGAAATTATTACAATACCTGAATTATTACATATCCGAAGGAGGGAGAGAGAGGGGAATAATAAAATCTCACAAAACACTCAAAATAAAAAAAAAAAAAAATAAAGAACATCAACTCAGTAACCCATTGGCGCATTCCATTCCTTTTCTCCACTGCAAATTGGGCCCAACAAGTAAGCCCAAATTATGAAGCCCAATGTTTTAAACCCCCGGCCATTCATAAAGCCATTAACTGACAAAGAACCAGTTGTCTTCAACGCCTTAGCCCATGTACTCATTTTCAATGGAGGCCCACATAGTAGTATCTGATCAACCTGTTAGATCCACATGTCTTTCATCCCAACCATCAAGTAAATTACATATTTTCAACGCCCAACTATACTCGGAATGGGCCAGCAAGCAAAGCATATAAGATGGAAAGATTCATGTAAAACATGAATCTGCACTGCTTCATTCCTTAACGGAACAAATATTAGCACAAAAATGAGGGGGATGAGTTGGAGTTTGGAGGTTGAAAAATAAGCAGTGGACAAAATGGGGATTTCTGGTAATGTTGGGACAACTTGTCCAGGAAGATGATGAAGAGAACAATGGAATAACAGATTTGTACAAGTAGATGCTGATGATCATGATGAAGATAGAGAGTGGAGTCTATGGAGCAAGGACTGAGAGAGTGTCACCATGGATAGCTAGAGAGAGAGAGAGATAGGCAAGGTCTTGGTGTGTGTATCAGTTGAGAGAGCCAAGAGAGATTGAATGGGTCGCCATGTGTGTGGTGTGTGTATGGTCTGCTGTGCATAGGTGTGCCGTGTGTGTATATCAGAGAGTGTGTGCATGGGTGGTGTGGTCTCTTCCGTGCATCAGTGTGTGTGTTGTGTATTCATCTGGAGAGAGCCGAGAGGAAGGAGGAGTTGTTTTTGTTTGGAGAGAGAGATTAGTGCCCGTGTGTTATGCCTGGGTGAGAGGTGGGTTGGTGTATGTTCTCTTCTCTCTCTCTCTACCCGTGTGTCTCTATGTCATGCATGAAGAGATGTATCGGTGATGTGTAATGGATCAGTGGTGTGTTGGGATAGCCGTGTGTGAGAGGAGAGTGTTAACGGTGGGTGTGGTCTGCCGAGAGAGGTGTGTGTGAGTTGCAGAATAAATCGGCAGTGTCTATGCTGTGTGTGTGTGCATCTACATGTAGGTGTCCTGTGTGTGTATTGGGTGTGTATGTGTGTGTGAGCTACTGGGTGTGTGTATGTGCGTGAGTGCTCTGTGTTGTGCCTGCCGTGGTGTGGTGTGTGATGTGCTGGGTGTGCTGTGTTGTGCCTGTCGTGGTGTTGTCTCTCCCGTGGGTGTGTGAGTATGTGATGTGTGTGAATGGGAGTTGTGGTGTTAGCAGATAGAGAGAGAGAGAGAGAAGTCTTGATGGTGTGTGTAGGTATGAGTGTGTGTGCCCCTGGGAGGGAGATGGCCGTGTCCCCTCTATCTGTGTGTGTTCATTTTTTTTAGAGAGAGACCGAGAGCCATCCCATGTGCATGTCCCATTCTTTTCTCTTTTTGAAAATTGTCTTCACCTGCTCCAATATGATGCCCCCTTTTTTTTCTATATTCCCCCACTCACTCTAAAATCCTTTCCCACCGAAAAACTGTCCCCTTGCCCTCTATGATTATTCCCCCAACCTCCCCACTCACTCCTTTCTTTTATCTCTCTTTTTTTTTCTTTTTTTTGTTTTCCCACCGAATATCTGTGTATTGCCCCTTTTACACAGATGCTTTCTTTTTTTTATTTATTTATTATTTTTTATCAAATATCACATGTCATATAAACACACCTAAAAATTTGTTCAAACACACAAAATTATATAAAATTATAAATTCAAATAAAAATATTTTAATTTGACCAAAATGGGTGAGTTTTGGGATTAAAAATTTCAATTTGATTTTTTTGATGAGGGTGGTCAAAACAAAGTGCCCAAGTCTTAGGGCTGGTCAAAATGGGGTGTCTGCAATATCCCAGCCAATGCTTCGGTTAAGGAGGACAAAAAACACCTCCTGGCCTACGATCTCTCGAAGGCACTGCTTCTACCAAGCGACATAACCGGAAATGACCACGTGCCTAATACTCGTCTCGTGAAATCTGCGGTCAAGTCTATGACCAGGGTAAGAATTTGGAAAATTTTTCTAAGTGTTACCCCGATTAGTTTCTTTTTTGAACTAAGTTTCTTTGCTCTCTTGCAGGCCATCCAGAAACAACACCTTGTCATGGACCGAATTCTGTAACTGACGTCTCCAACCTGGCCAAACATTTGGACACCGAGCTTGGGCGATCCAAGTCTTCGCTGGAGACAGCCAATGCAGATAACACCAGACTGCTCGGCCAACTTGGTATCGCCGAGCAGAAGAGAGACGATCTCCGTGCCAAGCTGGAAGCGTTAAAGAAGGCTAGGCAAGATGAAGTAGACGAGGCCAACAATCTCGGCTTCAAAGAGGCTAAGGAGAGCTACACTAAACAGGTCGAGGCCACTAAGGACATATTCTTCAAGTCCGGCTGGAAGGCTGCTTGTGAGAAGCTCGGCCAAGGATCTGAAACTGAGGTGTTTACCTCTCATCCCCCTGCCTTTCTGCCGGTCTATATGGTGCCTTATGCAAACGACGTTTTCAACTCGTTACAAGAGGATGCCGATGATGAAGCCAAAAAGGGGGCCGAACGAGAAGAGGGTCAGAATGAGGTCGGCCAAAAAGAGCGCGGCGAGGTGGCTGCCGTGGTTGACCTGGAGGTTGCCACAGAGGGAACCGAAGACAAATTCGCTGACCTCTCCCCCTTAGTTTAGTCATGTATTGCGTATCGTTTTGTTTGAAATTTTTGTAATCGGGCTACGATCCCCTCTTGTATTTAAATTCTCACTTAATGAAAGTTTTTTTAGTTTATCTCTTATATTTTGGCGATGTATGTTGTGTTTCTTCCTTGTAACTATGCAACATATACCGTACAAGCATCTACTAATTTAATCGAGCAAATCATCACGGTCAAACAAAACTTGAACAATTCATCAACTCCATTGACCGAGCAAAATCATCTTGGCTAAAAGTTAGGAGTTGAACAATTCATCAACTCCATTGGCCGAGCAAAATCATCTCGGTTAAAAGCTAAGAGTTAAACAATTCACCAACTCTTTGATTTGGGTAAAATCACATCAGCCGGGGGGGGGGGAGGGACAGTTAAACCTTGTTTATTATAATCCATTAACCACAATAAATTTTCTATGCATAGTAATTCATTTGTATTTCATGAATTCACATGGTGACTGAAAGAATTACATTGGTAGATAGAGGGGAATGCTTGTCCCTAACAAAAAATTACGTTCAAAGATTGAAACTAAAAATAATACAACTTCAGATTGGTTGCATTCCATGGCCGGGGTATAGGTTTGCCATTCAAGTCTTCGAGGTGGTATGCCCCTTTACCCGTCAGACCGGTTATCCTATAAGGTCATTCCCAGTTTGCCCCTAGCTTCCCTTCGCCCCGGTATAAGAGTGTTCCCCATCACCTTCCTTAAGACCCAATCTCCGACCTTGAACGGTCTGGGGTGAACTATTTGTTATACTTTTTGGACAGTTCTTGTTGATATGCTGCGACATAGATCAGCGCATTTTCTCGGCGTTCCTCTACAAGGTCCAACTCCAAGGTGATGGCTTCAGAGTTTAAGTCTGGTTCAAAATTTTCGTTGTGGATGATGGGCATGCCGATCTCCAACGGGAATGACTGCCTCCATGCCGTATGCCAAAGCGAAAGGCGACTTTCCGGTTAATCGTCTTGGCGTTGTTCGATAAGCCCAGAGGACATTTAGGAGTTCCTCGGCCCACTTTCCTTTGGCTTTCTCTAACCTTTTCTTCAACCCATCTAGAATGGTCTTATTTGAGCTTCGGCTTGGCCGTTGGACTAAGGGTAGGCCGGTGTGGAATTATAAAATTCTATCCTTAGTTCCCTCACAAAATCCTTTGAACAACCGCCCGTCAAATTGGGTGCCGTTGTTAGAGATCAAAGCCTTGGGGACTCTGAACCGTGTTATCATGTTCTGCCAGACAAACTTTTTTACATCTTTTTCTTTAATTGTCGCCAAGGGTTCGGTTTCGACCTATTTGGTGAAATAGTCTGTCGCCACGATGAAGAACTTGCGGTTGCCCAGTGCGGTTGGGAGAGGTCCCACTATGTCAAGACCTCACATTGCGAAGGGCCAAGGACTTGTGAGAGGAAGGAGCTCTCTGGTCGACTAATGAATTTGGTGGACGAACTTCTGGCACTTCTCACATTTTCTCACATATTTTTGTGCATCTGCCTGTATGTACGACCACTAGTATCCTTGCGAAATAGCGCGGTAAGCTAGAGATCTCCCGCCGATGTAGCTTCCATACATTCCTTCGTGGATCTCAAAAAGAAAAGTATTGACTCTGTTTGGGTGAACGCACTTGGGGTATGGACCGGTGAATGACTTCTTATACAAAGCACCGGATGGAGAGAGCCAAAACCGCTCAAACATTACCCAGATTTTGTGTGCCTTTTTCTTGTGGGTCGGCAAGATCCTTTCTTTAAGGAAAAGAATAATAGGGTCCATTCAAGAGGGACCGAGCTCGGTGCAGAAAACTTCCGCCTGCCCTGAGTCTTCGATGCTGGGTCTTGGGAGGATTTCAATCAGGAGAGGGCTGGGGACTGATTTGTTGGCTATTGACGCTAAACCGGCCAACTCGTCTGCCCGGCCGTTATCTTCTCGACCAATTTGTTAGATTCTTATGGCTTGGAATTTCTTAATTTGCTCTCTTACCAAAGTTTGGTACTTGGCCATTCTGTCATCTTTGGTTTCATATCCCCGAGATACTTGATTTACAACGAGTTGTGAATCACTATAGACCATTAGCTTAGATGTATGCAATTGAAGCCCGCTTTTCAGTCCGGCTAACAGTGCTTTGTACTCAGCCTCATTGTTTGATGCTGAAAATCTGAGCGTGATAGAATGTTCAATGGTTAGTCCGTCTAGTGAGACCAAAACTACGCCTAGCCCGGCTCCATGTTTGTTGGAAGTACCATCAACAAAGAGTTTCCACATTTCGTTGATAAAAAGCTTCCAACATTCTATTGGGTCCTGCGATGTCTGAAGGTTTAGGCGATCAAAGTTGCTCGGTTGCTCGGTTATTTCCGCGGCAGGCGTTCCGTCGATAATTGCAACAAACATGCCTTCATCCCCCCCTGGCAATGTAGCGTTGGACCCAACCGATTGTCTTGTTATTCCCAAATCCAATGGCGAATTGCCAGGCTGAAGTGGGCCTTCAAGTGATGGGTCTGTAAACGGGCGTGTAACTTTCACGTCGCCTTCAATGTTCGGTTGGATGGGAGGCTGTGCAATTTTTGTCGTGCCTACCCCTTTCAGCCTGGTTGCGTCAGTAAGATCCACCGGGCAAACTGTAACATGCCCGCGAGGGGCCTCGGCTACAGCTCGGACTCGATTGTTGTCACGGTTCTTAATCTTGAACCAAAGAGTCCAAATCTGGCAAATCGTTTTTGAAAACAGATTTTGAAAAGAAGTGCCAAACATGGACTGCTTTGCCAGATATAGAATCGCCACCTAAATGTTTTTAAAATGGGAAATTTAGGAAACCCTGACTCGGTGCCGAAGGCCACGTGTCCGTCATCACCAAAGTTGCCTTGGCTCGGGAGCTTGGGTACGATTGGGGAAGGTTAGCTATGAGCACCCCCTTTCGCCCGGTCCGAAGACCGGCCTCTACTAACCGTGATATCTGATTTTGAAAACGTTATGTGTTCTTATTCCGATTATTAGCCTAGAATTACTATGTTATACGCGCAGCAAACAAGTATAGACTAGGTTGTCTAATTTGGAAACAAGCATTGCATATCCGTTTGTTTTGAAAAGGGTTTGGAATTTTGCTACTCGCAAGTAGGCTAAAACACGGATCTCAACGAGTTTTTCCAACTCAAGCAATCTAACCTCCACCCACAGGCATTCAAACAGTTTATCTCATATAAGCATTTAGCCACGTGGTAAGCCTACTGTCATGTTAACATTCACACGCATGCGAGATGCTAAAGCGTAAAAACTCACATCGTACTCCGTGCCAAAACAATAAACTGGTTAGAAAAAATGCATGCCCTAGTTCATGTTGAGTGGCTAATGCAACACATACAGAAATGCAGTTTAGGATAGGCTCGGCTAACCCTAAAATGGCATGTGAGATGTTACAACTCGATACACGTATTCAATTTGGAGATTGAAAATACAATGCAGTTTGTATGATGTACCGAGCCCGGTGCATGTCAACAAATGCATGGATGCACGCATGCATTGCATAAGGTATGCTAAAATAAACGTGCCCTAATCTACCATCGTAAGCAGGTAAATAAAAGGGAAGAAAGAAGTGGGGGTTGGAAGACATGCACACTACTCACACACGCTTATTACAGATTTGCCTCGCTCGGAGGGACCAAAAGAATATACAGTCCGAATAACAAATCGCTAAATTAATTATTACAAAAACTTCTAGTCTAATCAAAATAAATGCAAAGAGAAGATAGCCGCAGCCCCCACCTCGGGATGCGTGAATAATGCATGTTCGATCCAACTTGCTCGGGAACCCGTTGCCATACCACTGCCGCCTCTGTTTTCACTGTCCTGCTTTTCTGAAAACTACCAAAGTCCCAGGACACCTTCTATGCACACTGCAGTACACCATCGGCTGGATGAAATGACCACCGGCTGTTTAAAATGACCATCGGCTGCTTGAGAGGTTATCGGCCACCAATACATTGCCGGTCGGCACTCTGTTCTGCCGGTCGGCAAACAATTCCTGCAGAAGACAGTTTTGACAGCAACAAGGCCAGACAGTGTATGGCATGGAATTTCAAGGCAATGTATGCATGGACACACTCCCTATCATGCAATGGACTCAAGGGAGCATGGCCCTTGACCCCCAGGCCATCAATGGCGCATTTCGACGCATGATGGCCTAAGAGGCCAAGTTTGCATTTCAATGTCAAATGCAATGCATACAAACATACAAGGGACCCAACCTCAATCATGGTTGATCAAGAGGCAAGGCAATGCACAACAATGCACATGCAACCTAAGCATGCAAGCTAACATACAAACATGCAATGCAACTACATGGCATACATAACGCTAACAACATAACATGCACAACGCATTGTAACATGGCATACACAATGCAAGATGGGCTTACACCAATACAAGTGAACCTCAGCCACACTCACATAGGAGGCCATCAGATGAAAACAAGACAACTCGAAATGCATGCATGCGCGCACGCAAACCGAGGACGGACCCTCAGGCACCGAAATGCCACTCTAATGAGACATGGCAAAGACATGGAATATGGTATGCAAATGTGAAAAAATCAGTAGCAAAACGAGGGGGCAAAACAGCCCCGAAACCCGGTAAAACGAAACCCAATGCATGAAATGATCCCGAAATGCAAAATTAGGCACCCGGAATGACTTGTAGCTATACAATATATGCATAATTTGAATATGACATGAGAAAGCAGAAGCAAGGCAGCCCCAAAACTAGTATTTTTACAGTTCAAAACATGGCCAAACAGCAATCACAAGTAGGGCTAAAATGGCATACAAAAGGCTCCGCAAGAGAGGCAATGAAGCAAGTGATAGATGCAAAGCCCAAATGGCAAAAGACCCTTCTACAACACTGAAGAGGGCCTAAAAACATACTGTTTTCCAGTAGATGACAACCCCCAAAACAATATACAAACATGCTAAAAATGCCATGCAAGAAGTAGGCCAACAAGAGGCTATAACATGAGGTATACAAAGCATTCACCAAACAGCTAAAGACCCTTAATGAGATATGTCCAGGGGGTCAAAATATGGCCATTTTCAGTTCTGATTATGGCTTAAAAACAGAAGCAAGGTAGGCTAACAAAGCATGCAAAAATGGGGGCCAAAGAGGGGTATAAGGATAAGTGCTACATGGAGGCCCCCAACAGTGTTGAGCCCTTCTTCAATGTTGAAGAAGGGCTCAAAATAAGACTCTTTACAGTTTACATCGAAGCTCAAAAATACTTGTAAATAAGGCTAACCAATGAAGCTAAAAAATGCAAGTTTAAGGGAAATGGGTGCTTACCCTTGAAGAGCAGCAAACCAGCAGCCCTTGGTCCGAGTTCTGAGCTTCTAAACTCTGCAAATGGCCTCCAAAGTGCTGGAATGGAGGATGGAGGTGTTGTGCTAGGTGTTGTAGGGCAAATGATGCAAGAACAAAGGTGTTTGGAGGCTTGGATAAGATAGATATAGAGGGTTGTAGATATATATGTCTACTCTCTGGTTTTTTGCTCAAAAACTCCAACCCCCAACAATGGAGGAGGAAGGCCCCTTATATAGGCAAAGGCAAAGGCTCCAAGCTTCTCCAAGAAGCTAAATGAAAGGGGCAAAGGGTGCAAATGGCTCAAGGCTTCTTGGAGAAGCTAAAACAGCTGGCCAAGCTTCTCCAAGAAGCTTGGCCAAAGGGTTCAAGCTTCTAGAAGCAAAAGGGGGTCAAAGGCTCAAAAGGGTGCAAAATAGCCACATATATGCATGGGGGGTCGGGTCTGTGCATCCCAGCTGGCACAGCTGGCATGCACCAAGCCTGGAGGGTGCAAAGGGTGCAAACCGGCCAGAAAATGAGGTCGTCGGCCAAAATTAATTGCCGGTCGGCTAAATAGAGTGCCGATGGGTGGCTGATGAGGTCAAAAAGTGCCGGTGGATGTCCAAAATGAAGCCCCGGAAGTCTTCTTTCCAATGGTTATGGCCTCATAGCTTAACTCCAAGTGTATAGATAGATGAGCTTGATTTAGCGAGGACTGCTCGACTCTCTTCTACCCGGATTCATGCCGAACCTCTTCTCCAACTTGTTTTCTCCCCTCTTCTCCTCTTTTCTTCAACTTCAAACCCCTAAGCAAGGTGTTTTGAAAGATTTTTCAAAGATTTCATCTCTTTTCGTTAATTCCCACTTTGTCCTTGCTCGGTTTATCGAAAAGTGCATCATTTGACAAAATGTGAGCCTCAGAGCATCGTAGGAATTTTATTTCAAAAATGTTTTGAAAGAGAGGGTTTTAAGGTCTAAAAATCATTCAAAATAGCTTTGGTCCACAATGGGGTGTGAGGTTGGGATTTGGCCCTTTCCTTGCCGAAGAAATTGAACCTTCGCCCTACACACCTTTTTCTAACAAGTAAACCATCAGTAGTGCCCAAGTCTTAAGGGCGGTCAAAAATGGGGTGTCTACACAAACCAGGTGAATTCCAGGCGAGAATTCCGCGACGAAATCGGCCAACGCTTGGGCTTTGATGGCGGTTCGGGGTTGAAACTTGACGTCGAATTGCCCCAACTCAACTGCCCACTTCAGAATTCGGCCGAAGAAGTCTACCCATTCAAACAAGGCTTTTAAAGGGAACTCGGTCAGCACCATGATCGTGTGACGATGAAAGTAGTGTGCTAGTTTCCTTGACGCCATCATTAGTGCCAAGGAAACTTTTTCTAGCGGCAAATATCTCGACTTTGCCGGAAGTAAGGTTTTGCTCGCGTAGAAGATTGGTAGATATTAGATGCCTTCCGCCCGAACAAGCACTGCGCTTACGGCATGTTGAGAAACGACCAGATAAATATAAATTTCTTTGCCGTACTTCAGCGTGACTAAGAGTGGAACGGAAGATAGGTATGTCTTTAGCTCAGCTAAGGCTCTATCACATTCGTCATCCCATAAAAACTTGGACTTTAAGGCTCGGAAGAAAGGGCGGCAACGATTTGATGACCGGCTTATAAATCGGTTAAGCACGGCTGCTATCCCGGCAAGATGTTGCATGTCCTTTGCCGAGTTGGGTTGCTTCAATTCTTGTATGGCCTTGATTTGGTAGGAGTCAGCCTTGATGCGCGGTTGGTGACCAGAAAACCCAAGAATTACCCCGACCTCACGCCAAAGGCACACTTCGACGCATTTAGATGCAACTTGTGTTGTTTGAGAATGGTGAACATCTCTACCAAGTCAGACAGGTGGTCGGCCTCACGTTTGCTCTTCACGAACATGTCATCGATATAGGCCTCCATTGTTCGGTTGAGCATGGGAGCGAACATCTTCGTGACCATCCTTTGAAAGGTCGCCCCGACATTTTTTAACCCGAAGGGCATAACCTGGTAGCAAAACAACCCCTTGGCGTTGTGAAAGAGGTAACCTCCCGGTCAGGCTCGCGCATGGCGATTTGATCATAACCACGGTAAGCGTCTAAGAAACTGAGCCGGTTGTGTCCGGTTGTAAGGTCCACCAGTTGGTTGATTTTGGGCAAGGGAAAACTATCTTTGGGGCAAGCGCAGTTGACCGTCTTGTAGTCAACACAAACCCGTCATTTGCCGTTCTTTTTTGGCACCACAACCATGTTGGAAACCCACCGAGGGTAATGCACTTCCTGGATTGCCCTCACTTCAAGCAAGTTTTTGACTTCTTCTGCCACTACCTCGACATGATGAAGCGCTGACCTCCGTATTCTTTGAATGGCCGGCCAAGCATCCAAAAAGACATTGAGTTGGTGGCAAATAAAGTTTGGATCGACGCCAGGCATGTCATAAGGTGTCCATGCAAACACTTCAATGTTCGCCACCAAAAACTCAACCATCTTCAGTCGTTCTTTGGTGGTCAGGCTGGATCCCAACAGAAAGAACTTTTCAAGATTATCTTCGTTGATCTGTACCTCTACCAAGTCTTCAACAGCCTTTTCTTTGGCGCTGCTACCCACATCATCTAGGACACTTTGATCTTCCCGTCCTTCGATCATTTGTAAGAAGCCTTTGGCTGCTCGGCTCCCATTCACGACCACGAAACATTGCTTGGCCATGACTTGATCGCCTTAAATCTCTTCAATCACCCCCGTAGCAGAGGGAAACCTCATAACTTGGTGGTAGGTCGAAGCCACCGCTTGCATGGTGTGAAGCCATCATCTGCCTAGGATCAAATTGTATGTGGAAGGCACCTTCGATACCCAGAACTCCACCTGCTTGACCACGGACCCTGCTTTGACCGGCAAGATGATCTTGCACATGGGCCATTCCGGTTGCGAGTTGAAGCCGACTAATGGCGAGGTTTCTGGGGCCAAGTCTTGGTCACTTAGCTTGAGTTGCCTGAAGGCGTCGTAGTACATTATTTCGACCGAGCTACCCTGGTCGATCAGAATACGCCTAACATCAAAGTCCCTGACGTGAAGGGTCACCACCAGCGCGTCATTGTGTGGCATTTGAATTCGTTCAAGATTCTGCCTTGAAAAGCTGAGCACATTTTTCACCTCTGTTTTGCCCTTTTTGATCATGGGCTGGACAGACAGAACTTCCCTCATATGCTCTGCTTTCTTGATCATCCCTTGGAGCTCGCATACCCGTGCTGGCTCGATGATACCGTGGATCACGTTGATCACGCCCTGTGGGGGTGCTTCAAGGGCAGCCAAACCATTTGGCTCAGCCAGGGCGTGGGGCGCGGCCTTGACGCCTCCGTCTATGTTACGGTCCAAGTGTCTGGTGGCCACTAACTCCTCCAAATGTTGTTTCAGCGGCAGACAATCCTCGGTATGATGCCCTCGCTCGCTATGAAAGGTGTAATGATACCACGAATTGAAGCTCCTCTATGCGTGGCCCAACTTAGCCGGAAACCAGACGTACACCTCGTCGCAGATTTCGTTAAGGATACGATAGATTGGGATCTTGAAAACCGTAGTGATGCCTGTTCGAGCGTTCAACTTTCTATTCGCATCTGTCGCGGTGTCACGAGGGTAATCGCTCGGTCGGTGCGGCGACCTTTACCCCAGTTGTCACGGTCTGCACCGCGGTTTGACTCTCTTGCGTAGTCACTCGGACGGTTTACCTCATGTCCGATCGCGTGAACCTTTCCAGCCACTCTTTTGTCTGCTACGACCGGGTTCACCTTCGCGGTGGCCACGGTAGCATCATCCTCTACTCAGATGTGCTCGTTAATACGCTGCATCAGTAGTTCCATGGTCGCTGGTTGGTTCATGGTGAGCGAGTCCCTCAGTCTATGTCCGACCGGGAGACCGCGCTTATATTGGGTGATTGCCAGGTTGGTCGGGCAATCAAGGATTTTGTTGAAGGTTTTCCAATACTTGGCGTTGTATGCTTTGAGGGAGTCGCCCGGTTCCATCTTGACGCTCAAAAAGTGGTCAACTTTTTTCGACGTTTTTGTGTTGGTTTTGAATCGAGTCACGAACGCTTCTGCCAACTGCTGCCACCTTTCGATACTTTCCTTCGGTAGCCTCTCGAACCATTTCAGGCCCAACTCACCCAAATTTGACGGGAAAATGAGGCACATGAGAGCGTCGTTACGCCTATATCCAGCCATAACCTGCCGGAAGTGGCTCACGTGCATGTATAGATCTGTTTTTTTGTCGTAGAGCGTAAACTTGGGCTGGTGAAAGCCCATAGGGAGCGGTGTGGTCTCTATCTCGAGGGAGAAAAGGGTGGCGCTCAGCCTCGCCAAGTCTTTGTCCAAAGGGACATGTACAACTAGACGTGGTGGTGACATTACGACTTCTTCACTGGTGCGACCTCCGTGGGATAACCGCTGCAGCGCCAGCACCCTTTGTGCCTCTCGCTAACGTGCGCGTTCTTCCAAGATGTCTCTCAAGTCCTCCGAACGGGCGGAGTAGAAATATCTCGACGTCGTCGATGGACGTGAGGGACGGTAACTACTATCTTGCACGCAAGACTTCTCTGCTGGTGTGTTAGAGTCACCAACATCATAACTTCTAGTGATGGAAAGGGAAGGTGTCCTCCGTTGATTCTGGCTGCCCGAACGGTGAGGTTGGGTGCGTTCACTGTGGTTTCCCACTCCAGCAGCGCCCTTCCCCTTGACTTGTCACTTGAAAGCCTCAATTTCCTCTGCCATCCTCCGGATGATGGTGTCCTAGTCCCTCTACTTGTGCTCCAAGCGTTGAGTGTGCGGCTCTCTTCGCCACCGGTTCCCGTTTGGAATCCGAGAGTGATCAGTGCTCCTGGCGCGCTTATCCCGCATATCTCCATGGAGTCCTCTCGATGAGGTCTCCAGGCCCACCATGTTTGGAACAGCGAGAAGTTTGTCTCTCCGCTGGACTGACTCTAGGGTGATGCCGTCAACGACGGACAGCGGAGTTTCATCATTGTTTGCTATGAAAGATGATCGGACGAGCTTAGAGGACAAGGTTTTGTCTGTCGCAAAGCTTCCCACAGACGGCGCCAATTGTACGGGGAGCAAATATTCGTCACTGTCCGTACTCCTCGTATCCAAGCTTTGCTTCGCTCCGATTGACCTAAGAACACAACGATGGTGAGCTATCTGGCGGGTGTGATGCCTTAAAACCCCTCTGACGGTCTAGTTAGCTCCCTTTTAGAGAAAGAAAGAGTGGGGAGACAATGTGGTAGTTGAGCTCTCACCAGAGGATCATTCAGCCCTGAGTATGGAGGCGCAACTTCATTTATATAGTTTCTGCGTGCGCTTTTGCGCCCATTCCTCTTGGGATACATGGACTTGCTCCCATTTCACATTTCCCCACGTGTTAGCGCTAATACAGTTAGACACCACCTAACGAAACTGTCAAACGGTTGGCCAGCACGGACAACCGAGCTTTACCGAGCTTCAAGCGGCGCCGCGTAATATTCCTCACCGAGCTTCACTCAGCGTGGTGCCACGCTATCACCTCACACCCATGCTACTTGTTCGGTTTCATCGGTGGTTCCGCACCGCAGATAGACCGAGCTTCTTAGTCACGACTGAGCTATTTCTCGGTTCACCCTAATGTTTTGAGGACTAATCCCGTTTGACCCTGTATAGCGCATCTCGTCCGGACCGGCAATCCAAAGTTGTTCCAAATCAGCCGAACTGAATCCTCGGTCCAGAGTGCGCCCAATGTTTGACCGAGCAAGGACTCTTGACTCCAGCCCAAACTGGCTTGGCCTAATATTAGGTCATGAACCTCCCTCTCAGTTACTAAACTAGCATATTTCCAAACGAGATCTTAGACTAAAAAGGATCCCTATTTAGAACCCAATCCACCTCAGCCATATTAGATTGAAAGCAAATTACACTAATTGGATGTTTAAACTAAGTGAATTTTAGAAAGGACCCAGCTCAGAACTAAAGATAAAAAAGCATGACAATGATAGTTGAACAAGAAAATTACATTGATAATTAACCAATCAAAGTACATGAAAATGCAACAGTGCAAATGCAGTAATTACAGAAGCACCTTTTTTTTACTGAAATGGATACCTGAAATGGAGGACAAGTGGAGGAGAAAAAGAGGGAAAGCTGCTGTTGCTGCTACTGCTTTAACCATTGTGGTGAATCTATGAAGTAGTGTGTGCTTTGGTTGGGGGAAAAAGAGTGAGAGAAGTTATTGTTTTTGGGTTTGGAGTTTGGGTCATTTTTATGTCAGAGGAAAGGTAGGTGGATTTTGAAGTCAGTGAAAGGAAAGGATAGGGTATAGCTAAGGAGTTGAGATCCTCTCCTTGATCTCTCTCCTTACATTTCTACTTGCAACGGTAGAAATGCATTTTGAATTGATCTAATGGTTCAGATTTAATTATTTTAAAATAAAAAAATAATAAAACAAATTCAAATTTACTTTTCCCGCCCAAATCTAGACCATTGGATCAACTCAAAGTGTATCTCCACCATTGTAAGTAGGGAGGCAAGGAGAGAGCACAAGAAGAGGATCTCAACTCACAACTAAGGGGATAACGACAATATTTACTTCTGAGTCCTAGGAATCAAGGGTTTAGGTACATGAGAAATGCTATGCACTCCAAATATTCTGCCAAACCTCTTACATGGGGTGAGACTCACACAAATCCACATGTGTGTGGTTCCCACACTTATGTGAGAGGTTTGGTAGAATATTTGGGGTCCCTAACATAACTCTAGGTATATATACAGGGGCATGTTTGGCAACTTAGGTTTAGGCTATTTTTTTGATTAAAATTTATAAAAAGATAAAATAGGTTAAAATAGCTAATAAGATAAAATGTCACATCAAATCCACAATCATTTTACTTTTTCTCTCATAAACATCACATCCAACTACAAAAAAATTTAATCATTTTCTCAAACACAAAAATTTTAACCTACTAAAATAGCTAAAAACTAAAATAACCTGCTAAAATAGTAACTTTTCAAACACCCACATATGTATACAGAGAGAGAGAGAGAGAGGCGGAGATTTTAGAGGGAGAAAAAGACGTAGAGATGAGAGAGAAAGAGAAACTAGGTGTTAGGGTTCAGTGACACTCATTTTGGGTGGGTGAGATATATGGGTAGGTGAGGGACTTTAGACATCACAAAATAATATTGTGGACCTCTCCAATTGCTAAAAATAAGAGAAGAACCTTAGACTAATTTTCTCTATTTAGGAAACTTATATTATGAGACAAATTATTATAATTTTAAATTTAAATTAATGGAATGCTTTCCATATTTAGTGCCTCTCAAATTTAAATTTTGAAATGGATTAGTAAGCTTTCTATTTTTTATTTTATATATTTGATATACTTTTCATTTGTAAGTCATAAATATAGAGATACTAAATATATATATATTGCTTTATAGAGGATTTTTTTAATTATTTAAAATTAGAAATTTTAGTTTGAGATATTGGAACTTTCACAAAACTTGTGGTTAGAAATCCCCTTTTACTTATATAATATATAGATAGATAGATAGATTTAATAAGAATTTATATTTATTTTAGATACTTCTTTAATATACAAATTATTATTTTTAGATTTTTTATAAAAATAATTTAACAATCCATCACTAACTATAGTGTATAGGAGAAGTTGAAAAGGGTGTAGCAGTAGGTATGGGAGAAGTCAAAAAAACTAGTGGCTTGAGAGAAGTCAATAAATATTGAGATTTTTTTTTTAAATTAAAAAATTAAAAAATTAAGCTTGAGATATTAAAACTCCCACAAGACTTGTAGATTAGAAATCCCTTTTCCTTATATAATACTAGCATATCACTCGTGCTATGCACGGATTGTGTTTACAATTATCTATATATGTGAATTGCGATTTTTAAATGTTTTTTTTTAAATGTCTTTTTTTTTTTCCTTTTTTATATTATATTAAAATTTAATATTTTGATAATAATCATGTGTTAAACTTTTCAAGGAATTAAATGTCTTTTTTTATTATTATTATATTATATTAAAGTTTAATATTTTAATAATAATCATATGTGTTAGACTTTTCAAGAAATTCTTTTTATGCTTGTTCTTGATGCATTAAAGTGTTATTATGAGGGATAATAATCATATGTGTTGGGACTTTTCAAGGAATTCATATGTGTTGGAAAATGTTATTATGAAGGTAAGACTTGGGGAGTTGGGAGAAGTTAATAAATGCTAAGGTTTTTTTTTTTTTTAAATAAAAAAATCAGAAAATTTAGATTGAAAGATTGGAACTCCCACAAGGCTTGAGGTTAAAAACTCTCTTTTACTTAATATATAGTATAGATATGAATAGATTCATCTTCACCTTGTATCTTCCGACGGAAAAAAAACAAAAAAACAAAAAACAGAGAAGTTTTGTTGCAATTTGCATTAGAAAAGGGAAACCCCTAAACAATTATATCCAATGATTGCTCAAACATGACAAAGTTGCTAAAAAGATAAACATAACAAAATAATAATCAAGGAAAAAAACAAAAACACCATGTTTCCCCGAGAAAGTAAATTACTTGAGTTGTCCATTTCACTAATTGAACATAACTACTGCATTGGGAGAGGATCTTGGAAAACTTAAAAACTTTTGAGCTGCTTGGAAAAGTTCCTTACAGTCTACCCTCGGCATATTGATAACCATCTTTTGCAGCACCTTGCATTCTTCAGCAGAAATTGTATAAAAGAGCAGTAGAAAGTCGTAGTAATACCATCTTAAACCAGCAAATTTAACGATTTTGAGACGCATCATCAAACACTTTAAACTCCTATTTTGTGATGTCCAGTAGTTCTTCCCATCAAAATCGAGAAGGTGGGTGAGACTGTCCGAAAAATACTGCAGATAAAGAATGAAATAAGCTGAAATCTATGCATAAGATCAAGAGCATAAGCACAAATTTTAGCAAAGAGTGACTTTTTATGGTCACTAAAATGAATCAAAATTCTACTTCACATGTCATTTAAAAGAATATTTTAAAGACAAATGGGCATATAACATATTTACTCATAAGAAATGAGGAAAATTTTTCAATATAATCACGTCCAATCTAAAGAATCTGTTCAGTAATCCTCGAAAATTCTAGTGAATAGTTATCAATAAGCACTAAAATTGATTAACATTAATAAAATACATAAAAGATAAATTCAAAGCCAGTCTTTAATAGGGTCTTTCCATATCTTGAAGAAAATGAATACACAATTCAAATCGATTGCTATTCTCAGGACTATTTGATTATGGTTCCAATTTTTCTAGAACCGTAAAAAATGATTCAGTTCCTATTTTACTCAAAAACCGGACCAATCTGGTCTGTGTACACCCAAACAAAAATGACTCAAGTACATCCTTCAGTCAAATATCTTATTATTCAGTCCAGGCTTTCAAATTTCAACAAAAATTTACCAGATTTTAGTGTTGGTTGTTAACCACTCCAAGCAGTTAAGATCAACATCAACTCCACACTATTTGCAAAAACAAATGCATGTTCAAAAAAAAAATTAAATTGGATAATCTTCATACATAGCATGGTTTATAAAGTGCGACCCCTAGACAATTACATCCAGTAATAGCCTACTTCAAAAGACAAACAGAACAAAATAATCTTAGGAAAAGAAAAACAGTGTTTCTACTTGAGTTGTCCATTTCATTAATGGAACATAATTACTGCATCGGGAGAGGATCTTGGGAAACTTAAAAACCTTTGAGCGGCTTGGAAACGTTCCTCCTGCCGTATCCCGTCTACCTTGATAACTATCTTTTGCAGCACCCTTGCATTCTTCAGCAAAAATTGCACAAATGAGTAGGGGAAGTCACGGTAATGCCATCTTAAACCAGCCAACTTAACTATTTTGAGATGCATCATCAAAAACTCAAAAGCTGTCTTTTGTGATATGCAGTAGAGCTCCGCACTAAAATGGTTGGTGAGAATGTCCCGAAAATACTGCAGATGAAGAATCATTAAGATGAAATCTATGCATAAGTTCACCTACACAATTTTAGCAAAGAATGACTTCTTACGGTCATTGAAATGATTCAAAATTCTACATCATATGTCATTTAGAGAATATTTTGAAACCGTAAACAAGATGGGCAAATTTCACTTTACCCCTTTATGGTTTGGCTCATGTGCGGATCACCTATCTATCATTTGGGAAAAACCACATAACTCACATGTGGTTTGTGGACTAAAACGCACCGTCACATTTTCCATCCAAAGTAACTAGAGGTGCAACTCACACGCCATTGTTGAGACTGGGTGTAAATAAAACAGTTTTTTTAGACAAAAAATGCCATTATACATTTCTAAATTTACAAACATGCCAGTTCTTTTCTTCTTCCTTTGCCCTCTATACAAACCCAAATCATCAACCCACCCAACCATGCTTCAAATCCAGTATCTTTAATGTGTTTTAATGGGATTGCATAGACTGCTAAGATATATTATTAAGGAATTTGCATCTGATCATGTTAAAAAAGCTGTGATGCACCATTCAATCTAACTCCATATTGTTGTTTGCTGTGTAATTATGTTTTTTCTTAACAGCAAAAAGCCATGGTTATGGAGTTCTCTTTTAATATTATAACAAGGGTATACCATCCCTCACTAAAGACCACTGCCCAAACCTATCCCACCCTGCATACCCATTTCTGCAGCCCTGTACAAATATATATATATATATATATATTCAGCAAACTCATAATTCACCTTCATGATTATAAAACAAAAAAGAAAAAAGAAAAAAAAGAAAAAAGAAAAAAGAAAAAAGAAGAGAATCCATTATTCAACCCAACCCAACCCATTCCCGTACGTAGCACCACATTCATACCGTACCTCCTTTGATGAATCACACAGAAGAATAATTATTTGATGAATCATAGGATTGTGAAGGTGAATGACAGCCAGAACCAGTTCTTTCTTTCCTTTCTTTTCTCACACACGCATTTACTCACTCATTCACTCTTACACACACACAAATACAAACATACATACATACATACATATGTAGGGTTAGGATTGAAAGAACATATATACATTAATTGAATTCCCATGTGGAAAAGAAGAAAACAATACAGATAGTTAAAATTTTGGAGAGCTAACATTCTAAGAATTTGAAAAAAGGTAGTCTACACCTTTTAAACTAAATCAAATGGATGCAAAAAAAATATATATATATACATATATATATATATGATAATTTCTTTTACCTTTTTTCATTTCACTTAGTACAATTTTCACTTTCCAATATCATTTTTTTTTTTCTTCCAATCAAATAGCCCCTAGGCATAGTTTGGATATTGAATTTGTAAATAAATTTATGAAGGTAAAAATGCGAACAGAAAAGAAACAAAGTTTTAAGTTCCCTTCCATTGAATTTTTTTTTTTTTTTTTTTTTATATATAAAAATTGATAATTGGATCAGATTGGATTTTTGCATATCCTATCCATTTAATAATCGAATTAAACGGATTTGAATTTTGGATTGAATTCAAGTCAGATTCAGATTAAATCCAATCCATTGAGAGGCCTACATGGGGGTTATGTGATTACTTTCAAATGATAAGGAAGCAATCCACACAAGACCCAAACCATAATGGGATAAAGTGAAATTCACTCGATTTTTTTTTTTTTTTTTTGATAAATAACCAAACTTTATTAAAAAGCATCAAGATGATGCAAATAATACAAAGAAGGATGCCAAATACGGAGACACAAACAAACGAACTAACAAATCAAATCTTCCACAAATTCAACAAAAGCCAAAACATCTGGATCAACCAATCTAGTTACCCAACCATACAAAATTGTAAGAAGCCGCCGTTCTAACCAAAGGACTGAATGAGACAGCCCCTGAAAGACGCGCCTATTTCGTTCCAACCAAACCAACCAAAGAATACAATGAGAAGCAAGCATTCACGCCTTCCGACGTCTCCTACCAACACGACCCCCAACCCAACTATGCAGAACTGCTTGAACCGACGCCGGCTGCACCCAAGCCAAACCAAAAGTCGCAACAACTAACATCCAAAGGCGAGAAGACACAAGACAATGAATGAGCAAATGGTCCACTGACTCCGCAGCACCACAACACAAACAACACCAATTAACCAATATGTGGCCACGACGAATTAAATTATCCAAGGTCAAAACACGGCCCAACATAGCTGTCCACACAAAAAAGGCCACCTTAGATGGTGTACCCGGAACCCAGACACACTTCCAAGGGACAGCAACCTCCTCCACAAGAGTAAGCACATGATAAAAAGAAGAAACGGAAAAATTCCCCTTAGCCCCAGGACAGTCCCAAACCAAAGAGTCCTGTCCGTCCTTGCCCACTCGCAACTCATATAAAAAAGCCAACAACTCCACCAACTGACCTTGCTCCCAATCCTGAACAGCACGACGCAAACCGACATTCCAAAAAGTCGAAACCCCCTGGCCAGAACACATAGCACCCACCAAAATCTCAGCATCAATGGCAATTCCAAAAATCAGAGGGAACCGCTCTTCTAAAGTGAGATCACCACACCACCGATCACGCCAAAATCGAACCCTATCCCCTACCCCAACCTTGAGCTTCACCCGCTTCCAAAACTCCTCCCACCTCAACCAAATCCCCTTCCAAAGGCCAAAACCATGAGAATGCCCTACCCGCCCCGAACACCACCCGCCATACCCTACACCAAACTTTGCAACCACTACCCTTCGCCAGAAGCGGTCAGGCTCTACCACAAACCGCCACAACCACTTCCCCAACAGGGCTACATTGAACAAGACCAGCCTGCAAATCCCCAAACCCCCCTGAACCTTAGGATGACAAATCCGATCCCAGGCCACCAAATGATAATGGGAACCCTCCCCCCCAGAACCCCACAAGAAATCCCTCTGCAACTGCTCTATCCGCTTGGCTACTGACAGCGGAATCACATGGACAGACATAAAATATGTCGGGATGGAAGATAGAACACTCTTAATCAACGTAAGTCTCCCTCCTTTTGATAAGTATTGCTGCTTCCATCCTGCCAACCGCCGCTGCACACGGTCCACCACCGTATCCCACACCCCTTTAGCCTTAAACGACGCCCCCAAAGGTAATCCCAAATACGTAACTGGCAACTTTGCCACCTTACACCGAGAATAGCTGCCAGTACCGGAATCGTAGCCACCTCTCCCACTGGAATCAGCTCGGACTTTGCTAAGTTCACCTGAAGCCCTGAGACAGCCTCAAAACACAATAACACACATCTCAAATACCCAATTTGATCCACATCCGCACCACAAAAAATAAAAGCATCATCTGCATAGAACAAATGAGAAACTGACAAATTAGCAGGATCCTTTCCCACCGCAAATCCCTGCAACCGTCCTCCCTGTACCGCTCTAGATAACAACCGCCCCAAAGCTTCCATCACCAGAATAAACAATAAAGGAGATAAAGGGTGTCCTTGCCGGAGCCCCCTATAAGTAGGAAAGAAACCCGCTGGAGACCCATTCACAAGAACTGACATCTGCACCGTGGAAATATAGAATTGGATCCAATGCCTCCATCGAACCCCAAAACCGAGCCTGTCCAACATGTATAGTAAAAACTTCCAATTAACATTATCATAAGCCTTCTCAATATCAAGTTTGCAAATAAGGCCCGCCTGCCCTTGTCGAATACGAGAATCCACACATTCATTTGCCACTAAGACTGCATCCAGAATTTGCCGCCCACCCACAAAAGCATTCTGAGACTCCGAAACCACCCTTTCCAACACACCTCGTAACCTATTAGCCAGCACTTTGGCCAAAAGCTTATACATACTACCCAACAGACTGATTGGACGAAAGTCCCGAATATCCTCCGCCCCACCCTTCTTTGGGATTAAAGCAATAAATGTGGCATTAAGACTACGCTCAAACTCACCAGTCTGATGAAACTGCTCAAACATTGCCATCACATCAACCTTCACCACCTCCCAGCAATGCTGAAAAAATGCTAATGTAAAACCATCGGGACCCGGCGCCTTATCCCCAGGCATACTACGCAAAGCCTCCAACACCTCCTCTTCTGAGAACGGGATCTCCAACCGACAACTAATCGTGTCTGAGATTACATCGAAAGAAACACTATCCAGGCTCGGCTGCCATACCTCCCCCTCATCCCGAAACAGGTGCTCATAAAAGCCCACAATTCCGGCCCTAACCGCATCTGAATAAGACAGCTCCACACCATCTACACGCATACGACTTATCTGATTCACCCTCCGATGGACATTCGCCATTCGATGAAAAAACTTTGTATTACGATCCCCATCTTTTAACCACAAGCATCTAGATTTTTGCCGGAAACTAATCTCTTCCATACGGGCAATCTCGCCAAACTCCTTGCGAACCTCATCACGACGACGAAGATCCGCCGCAGACAAAATCCCCTCAGATTCTATGACGTCCAAATCTTGCAACACCGCGAACACATCAGCCTTCTGAACCTCCAAGTGACCAAACACTTCCCTATTCCACCTCTTCAAATCGGACTTAAGAAGTTTCAATTTCTATGCCAGACGACAAGAAGGCAAACCTGAGAGCACAAAACTATCCCACCAACCCTTTACCCGCTCTAGAAAACCCTCAGACAACAACCACATGTTCTCAAACCGAAACGGCGATGGCCCACTCCGAATACCCCACTATCCAATAAAACTGGCCAATGATCGGAAACAGGACGATGCAAACGTGTTTGGATCACGTTTGGAAAATGCTCACCCCAATCCCCTGTGACCAAAAATCTATCAAGCCGAGACATCACTCCACCTCCAGACCATGTAAATGCACCACCCTGCATAGGATAATCCATTAACTCCGGCTCATCAATGAATGACGAGAACATCCGCATAGAAGCCGTTACCGAAGTTGCCCCCCTCTTCTCCTCCAAACTCCGCACCACATTGAAGTCACCGCCGACACATCATGGAACCCCCCACCGAAAGGCAATGTAGTGAAGCTCCTCCCAGAAACCAATCCGCTCCCCTCCATGAACTGGCCCATCAACACCTGTGAATGCCCAACGAAAGTCATCCTCAATACATTGAAAAAGGCAAGAAATGGAATAAGCCCCCACCTCCTCCTCCTCCTTTACTAGCACCCTCATGTCCCAACAAAGAAGAACTCCCCCAGCCACCCCTTGGGCAGGTAAAAACGTCCAATCCACAAACCATCCACCCCACAATCCCGAACCATCTCCAACCCCCAAACTCTCCATCTTGGTTTCTTGTAGACAAACCACATCCGCACGCGCAGTGTTTAACAAAGATTTCACCATCACCCGTTTCCCCTATCATTTAAACCACGCACATTCCAAGATAACATTTTTAAACCGCATTGTAACATCAATGAGTACCACGACCCTTCCTAGCAGCCCGGCCATCCCCCACTTCATTCCGATCATAATTGATAGAACACTCCAATCTTTTAATTCCCTAACACTCCTCTCATTGTGTTTCAAAGGCGTCACCACCTGGCAGTTCGGAGCACTCTCCCTCCAGGAACCCTCAATAGCAAAAATTAAACAAAAGCCTCATGCGCATGACCCTCAAAAGACACCCCCAAGAAATGACTAACCTCATTAATGCGAGAAAGAACCCACCTCGATACCTCCGCCGAACTCGGCATGACATCCTCGTGAAAATCCAATACCGGACTAGGAAAGCCCTCCTCAACCATAACATCAGCAACATCTACCTCAGCATCCACCACCTCGGGCTGGACCACCAACGCTAGTCTATCAACCCGCTTGGACCAACAACCTGCAGCATCAGTTCCGTCGGGCTCGCAGTCTGCCCCACAACTCAGTTCCTGCAAACATGGTTCAGCCCCCACAAGTTCAGAAAAATGAGTCGGAGAAACCGCAACAGAAGACCCAATTGAGTGGGAGGAACCACCGAAATCCTCCACAGCATTCTGCACTTGAGGTGGCCCAGATTCCGACGATACTGTCAAGGCAGTAAGGAGCCGACTGAGGTGGGGAAGATTCGGAGAAACCCACCGAAGAACCAGAGTCTCTGAAAATCTCCACTGAAGCCGTCGCTTGAGGTCGCCCAGACTCCGGCGACGCGTCGAAGGCAGAATCAGTCCGGCGAAGCCCCAAGCCCTCACGAAGCGAGGCACAAACCCGAGAAAGGTCTAGATTGTTTTGACCCGGATTGGGTAGAACCGGATCTAACACCACTGGGCCTAAACCACTCCCAGAGGCTTTGAAAGTATCCTGGCCATCAGCTAGGCCCATATCTGGAGAGTGATTGACTTGAGCCCACCTCTGCTGGCCCAAAGAAACACCGGCAATAATATGGGCCTCAGAAAGACCCAAATGTGGACCTGGTAAAACTCCTAAAGAGCCCACTACAGAGCCAACTTGGGCAGTGGCCTCAGAAAGACCCAAATGTGGACCGGTGTAAAACTCCTAAAGAACCCACTACATTTATTTGCTTACAAACAAATGGGGAAAATTTCCAATAGAATCATTTACAATCTAGAGGAACGACTCATCAATATTAAGCACTAGAATTGATTGGCATTGCTACATAAAATTCATAAAGATAGATTCAAAACCAATTTTTGATGGAGCGTTTCCATATCTTAAGAAAATAATGAAGGAAATTATTATGAAAAGACTTACCTTGAAACGGCTGAAAAGGGACTTGGTTATGACTAATGTCTCTAGATGAGAACAACTTTCCAAGATGTTTGATATTCCAGGAAGAACTGACTCCTTGATACACATATCTACTGTTAAACATTCACATTTGAGAGTGGAGAACGCAAACCTTTCATTTCCATTGTTGATAGTACCTTTCCCCATCAGAAGCAAGATGCAAAACAAATATATATAAAGCAAGACACAACCAATTAGAAGATTCTAGAAGATATTTGACATACCTACAATAAGATAATTTGTGTACTGAAAACAAACTATGTGTAATTCATGAATCACTGTTTCATTTTCAAACCATGTCACTCCTTACATTGGATGCAAAGTAAGCACAATGGATCTGATTAATTAAAACATGAAACTAAAGTAACCACAAAGGGATTATTACTTATAACCACAATACTGTTAATTGTAATTTAGAATAATGAATTTTTCTAATAAATATCATTCAGCACAAAAAAAGCAAAAAATGGACAAAGCCATAGCTAAGGTTTTTTTTTTTTTTTTTCTAAACTCAAATGACTCAAACTCCATATCTGCCTCACCAATATTAGTTGGTTATATCATGGTATGAATTGCAATGTACTTAATCAATTAAATCTGGGTTTGAATGAACTACTTGGCAACATATATATATATATATATTAATATGCACATATGGAATCATTTGCAAACCGCAGGAACACTACGGGGGGAAAAAAAAAAAAAAAAAAAAAAAAAAATTTCAAAAGACGTTAGCAATATGATTTAGCTATGGGTGCTAACCATCCCATACACCAATGGCTTATAATAATTATTACTATCCCCTTCTAACTTAAGAAATATGCACAAAAATTGAAGAATTGAATGGCAAAGTCACAAACAGGAACAATTCTTCATTATTCAAGAATTTTTGTCTTAAAATAGCTAACAAATGATTCTAGACACAGAAATGGTGTAATTTCCAACAAGAGCTACATAAATTCAACAAACATTTAGAACCAATGTTATTGGCAAGCTTAAGCATGCATTATTTAAAAAGGAAATGATACAATAATCAATTAAAATATGTAGAATTAATTGCCACAACAAAAAGGTTGAAGAAAGACTAACCTGTAAAGCCCAAGAACCTAATGTGAGATTCTTCACATGAACAAGACTCGCAAGAAGTCCTGTCAAACTATTTTGGTACCATTCATAGTCATGATGGCTATCATCATCATCAACATAACTTGTGAAATTACAATAAAGGGTAGCGTCAACCAAAGATGATACATCTGCCAGACGACAATTCGTTCTCCCTAAAGAACTGAAATCTCCAATGACTGAAGATTAGGTGCTGAAATTTCCACCAATAGTTATGTTCATTATCTATTCCAACTTCTTCTTCTTTCTTCTTCTCTCTTCTTCCTTGTACTCCCAAACTTCTCTCAAGATCAATTTTTTCAGACTGGTTTAGTAACATGCAAATGAGTGATGCCATAAAAGGAATACAATTCTAAAATCTCCAATACAGGACTACCAGCTAATATCTTCTGAATCACACCATCATATAAATTGACATACCCAATGACAATTTCTTTAGCAATTTCCAGTCAACAGCTCGTTTAGGAACTAGAGTGCAATAGAAAAACACAATTCTGTGAGGGACGAATTGGTAAAGAAAAGCTGTGGCAACACGAAACGATCTTCCTCAGGCAAACCTTCGTCGCCACTGTATAAATAGAGTTGAAGCTTCTCAGTGGCATTCCTTGTTGCGAATCGAATCCACAAATTGACATTGGAAACGAAACGCGAGTCGTAGTCGAATTCAACCTTGAATTTCTTGAGCTTAGAACAATTGCAGAGAACTAGGGTTTTGTCAACAAATCTTGCGAACTCAACAAGTCTGTCGTAGTAAATATCAGAGCCGATATCAGGGTAAGAGAAAAGGAGTGATGGAAGGGAAGTCCAAAGGTATTGCCATCTTTTGGACAAGACACCGGTTTCGATGGCGTCTTCGATGGTGGGTAAGAAGGAGAGAATATGAATGAGTAGAGAGTCTGGCAACATGCTGATTCGATCGACGCCGTTCGTTCTATTGCTGCGAGTCTTGGGCCGTTTCGGCAATGGGATGTCGTCGCTGGAGTCACCGTCG